>CAUYSK010092188.1:0-97091 GCA_963575035.1 Avahi laniger
CACTCCTAGCCTACAAACTGTACAGCATGTGGCTGTGCTGAGTACTGTAGGCAATTGTAACACAATGGTAAGCATTTGTGTACCTAAACATATCTAAGCATAGAACTGGTACAGTAGAAATAAGGTGTTATAATCTATGGGACCAATGTCACATATGCCGTCCATCGTTGATCAAAATGTCCTTATACAGTACAAGACTGTATTTGCCTATTGTCAAGATCTGTGCTATCCAATAAGGTACCATTAGCCACATGCAGTTATTTAAATTTAGGTTAAGCAAAATTTAAAATTCAGTCTATCAATCTCACTAGCCATATTTCAAGTGCTAAATAGCCACATGTGGCTAATGATTACCTTATTAGCACAGTTGGAGAACATTTCCATCATTGCAGAAGGTTCTACTTCTCTAGATGGCTGGTACCTATGACTTGGACTGGGTTCTAAAAAGGACAAGTCATTAGATATAGTGACAAAAACAATTACATGGTGATTTGTCTGGCTCCCAAGTGGTGTCTTCTTAGAACCAAATATTCCATAAACCTAAACATTCACTTGCGCTCTTATGTGAAAGAAAAATAAACCTCTCCACTTCTTAAGCCACTGTATTTTGGGATCTCTTTGTTATAGAAAGTTTAATACTAAGTTTTATCTCAGTTCTCATCAGCCCTCTCATTCATGTGTCCTTTCACTCCTCTACCATAAGGCACGCTGTGGATTCATATCTGCTCATCCCTCCCTCCAGGGAGGGGCACTCATCTATAAAAGTAATTCATACTATGGTGTAAATGACTGAATTCCAATGGCTGGCATGTATTAATCCCTCTCAGGATCATTTGATTATAGTAGAGATCACAGAAAGTGAAATGGAATCTCTAATGGAAAAATTTCAAGCATCAGCAACACATCAATAGGAGAGACATGCTGGTGTCTAAAGCTTTCTTGTCAATTTTCCGTACACTCATGGACAACTTCTCTATGTGTAGCAGTAGCATCCAAATATTCAGAACTCAACTGCAAAATCTGTTTATGAGAAGAAAAAAAAGAAGAGAGAAACCCATTTTGATGCCTTCTCTTTGCAAATTCCCAGAGACTGAATACTGAAAGGGGTGACTCCAACCCTTCCCCAGCATCACCATTCTGTGGTTCTGTTACAGGTCATGTAACTTTCATACCTTTGTTAAATCCACACAGGAATGTGGATCATGAAGGAATTTCAGTACTTTAAAAAGCACACTATATTACATACCAGAAATATTCAATAAATATGTGTTTGAAGAGTTCCCAAAAGTTGCCTAAATCCTTGACTTGGTTTTGCCAGTAACCTCTTCTGTTCTGAGCCAAGATATTTTTACTAACCAGCACTTGTCTCTGCAGACATCTACTCCCTATGATCATAGCTTCTTACCATCCTTGTTTCCACACCAGCTCATGCAAAATAAGGAGAGCCTTATTTTGAGGTTCTCAAAACTCAACAAGAATGAGTTGAGTTGCTATTTAAAATATCTTCAGGAAGACTACATACCATGAGTCATCATTGATAGGAAAGTTACTGTGTACAAACACAAATTGCAATCAAACATAAATTTATCTTATCAAATCAAAAATATGTTATTGGAAGAATGACTATGTTCCATATTTTCTTGTAAAACCAACAACCAATTGCTTTATAGAAATTAAGGAAAGAAATTACCCACAAATAGATGAATCTATGTCAAATTTTGTCACTTAGATACATGGAAAAGAATTGGCAATTACACCTAAGCAACAGACATGCAAGCAGGAGAAATTGCCAAATCCATTAGAATGGATGAAGGAATTTTCAAAGCAATGAGAGGCTGATGTGACAGACTAGTGCATCACGCAGGACTGTCATTAAGGCATCAAACAGCATTTTGTCAAAAACTCCCTTCTGACTTGGAAAACAGGAGCCACTTAACTTCCAACACAGGTGATTTAAAAAAAAACCTGAAATTGGATTTAGTCAAATAGGAAACTCCAGTGAAATCCTAGCATTCTTTGATATGCCTTGAAATTACACTATCAGTGCTGAAAAACCCAGAAATCAAAATCATGATGGGTTACAAAAAGTGGCTTATCTGTGACACTAGGAAAAATTACCAATGGCCAGAGGTTGACTCCATGTTTAATTTTAAACCATAAGAGTCTAAGAATATTTCTTAAAAAATATTACTGTGCATTCACCTTTTTCGCCTGAAAATAGATGTGTCACAGCACAGCAGATGGAGGGCTGGCTAACTTTCACCAGAGAGGTGCAGAAGCACTAAGTTACCCATCAATTGTGCTCGTTCTTGACACTTCTGACGTATGTCTAAACAGTTCAGGAATGAGCTCTCTGATAATTGTAGTAAACTGCTTATTATTCCCAGTAGTCTGATTAAACAATTGCAACCTACCAACATTTTCATTTACAAATCATTTAATGACTATTTGAAGAAAGACTCTTGGTTATTGTTAGAAAATGTCTGTCTACATTTTCTAACAAAAGCAGCAAAGTGTTAGCATCAAATTTGATGGTTTGGAAGAAAGTCCTAGAAAAAAATAGTGGAGCATTTCTTTAAGAAACTCTCATCATCAAGGATCTTGATGGCATATAGAATAATGTTGAAAAGAAAAATGCAGGTATTGATGGATCTGAGTGAAAAGTAATTTAGACAAGTCAGACCATGAATGAGAAGAGTTTTAGGAATACTTTAACCAATCCATAACATTTATATTTTCCTTTTTAAAGGAAATGGTGATATATGATTTTTTAAACTATGTTAAATTACTTTAGAAGAAATCTTCAATATTTTTAAGTATGAAATAAAAAAAATTTAAGTTAGACATAGCACTGTGTCATGGTTTAATTTGTAGTGTTTTATCTTTCTTAGTAGTATATAAAATAATGGTGCATCTTACAATCAATGGCATCTTCGATTTGATAAAATTCAATACACTTTTTGGCTCATTGCTTTTTTAGTTGGCTGTAACAGTTTGGACAGCAATATGTATAATAAGCCATTCTCAGTGGTTGAAATTAACTCCAAACTCTCAATCCTAATCCCAGCTTCTCTAGGAACCATATAAGCGCACAGTGAAGGATCTCCCCAAGGAGCTCTTCTTAAGGAATCAAGAAGGAGGGGAATATTTGGTAATAAACTAATTAAATAGCCCTTTTACATTTACCACAAATACACCCACATAATTAGCACTTTTCCTATATTCAACAAGCATTTTGGAGGATGTTTTCTAACGTCCTAGATACTACAGTAGCCAGCTCTTATTTTAAGAACATTTACTTTTAGTATACACTTACTTTTTTTTTGCCCCTAATTGACCATTAGTCAAGATATTAAACATCAACATGTTTAATTAGAGAAGTATGTTTTCATAGTTTTATAATTCGCGTAAGAAATATAATCATGTGAAGGCCTAACGAAATGTGGCTGTTCCTATATTGAATGTCAGGCTACTCACAGAAGCAGCCTGCTGACAGGCATGATAAGCTATTTTTAGCACATCACCTTTTTAGAACATTTGTGGTTGTTAATTATGACCATTTGGAGCTCACAGATGGTATATGAAATTGTAGTGTTCTGTTTTAGATAATGAGGGTGGTGGTAAAATAAATAAATCATTGTGAAATCAAAGGACATAGTCAGTGCATAACATGGCGTATTGGTTATTTATGACACACAGTACCTTGGCCGTTAATAACCTGATTGGTTTCTAACCACTGTTCCACCTGCCACTAAGGTCTCCATTTTACATGGCTTCCATCATGTTACTTCTCTACTTATAATCTTTTGTGTCTTCTTTTTTTGCTCATTCCATCCAGCCTGAGTTCTTCAGCTGGGATTGCAAAGTTCCATAATCAGATACAACCTGACCAGTTAGAATTATTTCCCATAGGCCCCAACAGGCAATTTCTCCTCCAGTTTGTGTATTTTTCACCCCTGTTCCCCATGCCCTCTGCTGACTGCCATCAGGCTCCTGCTGGTGACCTCACCACATACAATGCCAATTCTCCTCCCTTCTGCCTGTCACAATCTACTAGTACTTCAAGATAGAGCTGAGACGCCAGGATATCCACAAAGCCTGTGCTAATGTCACCAATTGTCATCATTTTTCCCGCTGAATTCCAAGTGTACACACAGTAAGTGGCACATGGTTTTACATTAATTGTCCCCGATTGTGTCACCATGTATGTCCTGGCTCAACAAGATGCCAAGGCTGCAAGCAACAGAAAGCCTAGAGTGCTCTTCAGTGGCTTCCCTGTCACACCAAATGGGGATGCAGGTAAGAGGAGGAAGAGCAGATGGCTAATAATTACCTGTTGAGTGTCTGATTAGCATAGAGATAATTTCTAGCAAAATATCCAGAAGATAATACTTGCAGGTTCATTTTCTTGGATGGATGGATGGAAGGAAGGAAGGAAGGAAGGAAGGAAAGGAGAGAGGCAGGAAAAGAAAGCAAGCTGAATGTAGCAGCTGTTATAGAGTGTTGATTCTGATCATGGGTTAATCTCTCAGAAATTTGCCATTCTGTAAACTGTCAAGGACTCTTTAAGCCGCATGTCACAGGAACTTGACGTTTCAGGGCTCAAACCATCAATTTTATAGTTGGGGCTTTGCAATCTGCGAACCATGCAGCCAAAGGAAGCGATCTATTTTTTCAGAACCATCAGTCATTTGCTAAAATATTCAATGCCCCATTCATGTTGATTCAAGTATTTTGCACAGTGTTTCAGTCATTTGTTCTTCACTTAACACTTTGGTATTCCTACTACTGAGGTGATTAAAAACTTCAGGAAAGTGCTATGTATATGCATATTGCAAGATATAAAAAGTTACTTGAAAGCAAATCACTAGGTGGTTTGAGCAGCTGTAAAATGATTGACATTTGGAACACTTAAATTTAGAGAACAAAAGTTTGCCGTGAACTAACATAAACAGAGAGAGAGGGAAAGAGAAAGAATCCAAGCTAAAGGAGGTTCAAGAAATCCTATCAGTGAGATGGAAGGTAACTTATAACTAAAACTTCCCTATCTCACATTGTGTTTTATTTTATTGTATTTTTTTTTTTTGAGACAGAGTCTCACTCTGTTGTCCTGGCTAGAGTGAGTGCTGTGGCGTCAGCCTAGCTCACAGCAACCTGGGCTCAAGCGATCCTCCTGCCTCAGCCTCCCCAGTAGCTGGGACTACAGACATGCGTCACCATGCCCGGCTAATTTTTCTATATAGTTTTAGTTGTCCGATTAATTTCTTTCTATTTTTAGTAGAGACGGGGTCTCGCTCTTGCTCAGGCTGGTTTCGAACGCCTGAGCTCAAACAATCCGCCCGCCTCAGCCTCCCAGAGAGCTAGGATTACAGGGGTGAGCCACCGCGCCAGGCCTATGTTTTATTTTAATTTCAGAATTTATGGTTGCACAAACACTTTGGTTACATAAATTGCCTTTGCACTGCCTGGCTCAGAGCTACAAGTGTGTCCATCCCACAAACAGCACCCACCGCACCTGTTAGGCGTAAGTTTACCCATCCGCTCCTTCCCCCTCCCCCCTGTCCAACACCCGATGAATGTTACCTCCATATGTACATATAAGTGATGATTAATTAGTACCAATTTAACGGTGAGTACATGTGGTGTTTGTTTTCCATTCTTGTGACACTTCACTCAGAAGAATGGGCTTCAGCTCCATTCAGGATAATGCAAGAGGTAGTTCACCATTTTTTTATGGCTGAGTAGTACTCTGTGTATATTAATACATAGGCCACATTTTATTAATCTACTCATGTATTGATGGGCACTTGGGTTGTTCCCACACCTTTGCAATTATGAATTCTGCTGCTATAAACATTTGAGTGTAGATGTCTTTTTTATAGAACATCTTTTTTTCCTTCAGGTAAATACCCAGTAGTGGGATTGCTGGATCAAATGGTAATTCTACTTTTAGTTCTTTAAGGTACCTCCATACTACTTTCCATAGAGGTTGTACTAGTTTGCAGTCCCACCAGCAGTGTAGGAGGGTTCCTATCTCTCTGCATCCAGGCCAACATTTGTTGTTTTGGGACTTTTTGATAAAAGCCATTCTCACTGGAGTTAAGTGATACCTCATTGTAGTTTTGATTTGCATTTCCCTGATAATAAGAGATGTTGGGCATTTTTTCATGTTTTTTGGCCATTAGTCTATCTTCTTTTGAAAAGTTTTTGTTCATGTCCTTTGCCCGTTTATTGATGGGGTTGTTTGATTTTTTCTTACTGATTTTCTTAAGTTCTATATAGATTCTTGTTATCAGCCCTTTATCGGATGTGTAGAATGCAAATATCTTCTCCCATTCTGTAGGTTGTCTATTTGCTCTAATGATAGTTTCCTTGCTGTGCAGAAGCTTTTTAATTTTATTAGGTCCTATTTACTTATTTTTGTTGCTGTTGTGAATTCTTTGGGATCTTCTTCATAAATTCTTTGCCTAAGCTGATGTCTAAGAGTTTTCCCAACATTTTCTTCTAGAATTCTTAAGGTTTCATGGCTTAGGTTTAAGTATGTTATTCAACTCAAGTGCCCATCATTTCATGAGTGGATTAATAAAATGTGGTATATGTATACCATGGAATACTACTGAACTACAAAAAACAGTGGTGAACTAGCATCTCTTATATTATCATGGCTAGAGCTTTAGCCCATCCTTCGAAGTGAGGTATCACAAGAATGGAAAAACAAGCACCACATGTACTCGCCATCAAATTGGTACTAACTGATCAACGCTAAGGTGTTCACGTGGTAGTAATATTCACTGGGTGCTGGTCAGATGGCAGGGGTGGTGAGTAAACTCACAACTAAGGGAGGCAGAGCACACTGCATGGGGGTGGGCACTCTTGCAGCCCCAGCGTGGGTGAGGCAAAGGCATTACATGTAACCAAAATGTTTGCACCCCCCTAATATTCTGAAATTAAAAAAATATATATTGGGATGTTTGAAAAAAAAAAAGAATAAGCCATGCTAATTAAATGTAATTAAATGCCATTATATCCATATTGGGGTTCTCTAAAATTTCATTTGAATAAAAGGCTCTTTTGCTAAGAAAAAAAAAAAAGAAAAGAAGGAGAATAATCTACTATTGAAAATCTAGTTACTGATTACATTTACCACCCCAAATTCACCAAATGATACCAATTTATTTGACAACTTTAAGATTCTCAAACTCAGAGATTTCTGATAATGATATTAATAGATATACGTAAGATTTTATATGGAGATAGAATTTATTTTATTTTACTTATTAATCATATTAATATTTATTAATATTTTTTCATATTAATTCTCTAACCATTCATATAGATTGTGGTTGACGCTTTTCAACACTCACACATTTATTCAGCCTTCAAGGCGCTGGTGAGCACCTGAGTCCTAGGCATTATGAGTGGCACTGAAGATACAAACCAATGAGGCCCAGGGTTTTTAAGTCTATGAAACAGCATGTGAGAAAGTTCTCATGCAATTGAATGAAGACAGAACTGCTGTCACAGAAAACTGGCTTTGTGCAGAAGCATTTGAGAGAAGTCAGACCATTTCCCATTGTCTCCCGTTTAAACATACATTTTTTTCTGTATCACTCCAGTCATTCTTTAGAAGACAAAGGATTCTATAAATAGAATAACAGGTGTGTGAGTGCTTTGTATAATTACATCCTAATAGAGGTTTCCTTTTCTATAAGATTTTTGATGATTGAGTGCTTGGTATGTGGTTTATTTTCTAATTACAATCAATCATTTCCTCCTTGAAGTCATTCTGGTAACATATCTCTGCCACTATTTTTAGATCTATGACAAATAATATATTCTGTACTAATTCAGAAATGTTTTTCATTGAATAGCTCTCATCAAATATTGCTTTAAAGCAGATATAAATAGTCATGTGCTCCCAAGGGTTGGGAAGCAGAAAGGAAATTAAGCCCATTATACCAGTTAACCCATCAATGAGTACTATGGGAAGGCTAATCTTATTTCTACATAAAGATGCCATTTGCTGTTGTTGAGAATGGGCCCGCATCCCCAATGACGTATGTCTCCCCCCTATAGTCATATATTCTTGAATTCCTTTATCTAAGTATGGTCTTATTTCTAAACTATTGTTAAAGTACAAACAGTTCTAGAAAAGGTAATACACAGATCTAAATTCATGCCAAAGTAAATATAACGAATTTCAATAGACATCAATGCTTTCCTGAGGAAAGTTGTTTTTTCATACAAAGGGACTTCAAAAAGTTTATCAAAAAAAAGAAATTAAAGATAAAAATTAAAAATATAAGCTATATTTCTCAACATAAGCTCCATCAAGGTCAAGACACTTTTGTAAGTGATGATAGTGGCCATTGAGTCCATCCATAAAGAACTGAGGGTCCTGGGAATTTAATCATATCAATATGGTCTTTTTTACATTATTAACTGAAAAAAAAATGGATGTCTTTTACAGATTTTTTTTCAGATTAGGAAACAAAAGGAAGACAGAGGGAGCCAAATCAGGACTGTAAGGTGGATGCCTAATGATTTCCCATTGAAACTCACAAAATTGCCTTTGTTCAATGAGAAGAATGAACAGGAGCATTGTCGTGGTGGAGAAAGACTCTACAGTGAATATTTTCAGGACATTTTTCAGCTAAAGCTTTGCCTAAGTTTCTCGAAACACTCTCTTAATAAGCAGATGTTAACATTCTTTGACCCTCCAGAAAGTCAAACAGCAAAATGCCTTAAGCATCCCAAAAAACTGTTCCCATGATCTTTGCTCTTGACTGGTCCACTTTTGCCTTGACTGGATCACTTTCACCTCTTGGTAGCCACTGCTTTGATTGTGCTTTGTCTTCAGGATCATACTGGCAAAGCCATTTTTCATTTCCTGTTACAGTTCTTGAAAGAAATGCTTCATGATATTGATCCTGCTTGTTTAGAATTTCCATTGAAACTTTGTTCTTGTCTACAGCTGATCTGGGCACAATGGTTTTGGCACCCATCAAGTGGAAAGTTTGCTCAACTTTAATTTTTCAGTCAGAATTGTGTAGACTGAACCAATTAAGATGTCGATGGTTTTGGCTATTGTTTCTGCTGTTAATTGTTGGTCCTCTTCAATTAGGACATGAACAAGATAGATTTTTTTCCTCACAAACTGATGTGGAGGAATCAATCTGGTCTGGTACCAAAGACTTCATTTTCAACATCATCTCATCCCTTCTTAAAATGAGTTATCCATTTGTGAACTGCTGATTTCTTTGGGGCATTGTCTCCATGAACTTTTCATAAAGCATCAATGATTTCATGATTCTTCCACCCAAGCTTCACCATAAATTTGATGTTTGTTCTTTCTTCAATGTCAGCATAATTCATATTATCCTGACAGGGGATTTTTTCAAATTGACATATTATCATTTTTTGTGCCTCAAACTAGATCCAATTCAGACACATTATAAAAGTTAGTACAAGTTTATTTTGGTGCAAAAAAAATTTGAAATCCATGCATAGTTTTTTTTTCTAATATGCATGTCCTATGAACTTTTTCAAGACCCTTCATATACCTGATTCAAACATGGAGAAGTTCATCATCAAAGGAGGAAAGGACACAGATAAGCACTTGGGAGATGCTAAAGATACATTTCTCCTTATTTGCAATGTTGACAAAGATTAGTGATGACTTGAGAGTTTGTGGAGATTTCCCCCAAAGTTTGAGATCTTAAACCACATCCTTTTATCAATTACTTAAGTTCAGTAAAGAAAGGTTATAATTAATGAGCTGCACATATAATCAAATCTTTATAGAAACCACAGTTTGCTGTTTTTATGTTTAAATTAAATGTTCAGTAAAGTTTCTAAAGTTCAATCCATGATGCAAACTCCATTATTCCCAACTCAGTTATCTGTGTGATAAGCTGTGCAAGAAGAAACCAGTCCTCCTCAGATGGTCTTGAATTCCACTAACATGGCTTGAGCTTTCCAAGCTGTGGAGGCACTGAAATATTTATTGACTAAATGAATAAGTGAAAGGAACAAAGAAACAAAATATGAAAAACTGTTGAAACAACTTCGTAAGCAAACAATCTGATTAAAGTCATTCTCGTTGGGTGACTGGTTCAACATCTGCAGGCTTTACATAGAGCTAAAGGGCCTTCCTCTGTGTCAGAATCCTTCATATTATGAGACATACTGTGAAGTCAGGAATTCTTAGGAGGGGCAGTGACAGTTTCATTAAAACATGGCACTTCCCAATCCACTTGTACTAATGGCATGAGTGAGCCCGTAGCGTGAGGGCCCTGGTGTTTCTCAGCCTTTTTGTTTACCATGTTGAGAACATCCAAGACTAACAAAAAATGATTATGTGGTGGTGTGAGATATTATCTGAAAAGCACTTGTATTTTACTGTGTTCTTCTTTACTGGCTTGTGGAAAGTGAAAGGATTGTCTTTATCTGGTGCTCTGTGGTAAAACTTCTCCTTTCCTAAAATATATGTGTATGGATTTCAAAGGAATTTCAGCTACACAAGTGGTAACCACTCCATGTGATTTACTCTTGGATTTATCACATAAGGAATCAGAGGCCACACTCTTTGTATAATACAAAGCAGTTTTTGTCAGCTAAATTTGGTCCTAAACAGGCAGAATGAAGAGAAAATTTGATAGAATCATAGCCAGAATATTCAAACCAAACAATTACTCTTGTCTGAATTATTCAGGATAAGGGATTTCTCCCTTTAAATAATGGCTTTATAGGGGCTATTTAAATAGCCCTATCAGTATTTCTAAGTGAGACCTTATTTTAAAAATAGAGATAACATGTTTAAGGGAAGATGGTAAATTTTTAAATTACCAAGAAAATTAATTAAAAACAATAAAATAAAATGTTGAAATTCATTTATAGGGGGGAAAAATACCAATTGAAGATATGGATCTTTCAGTGCCAAGCAACATAGAATTCTTTTTGGTTCTAATTTACCCAAAGAACCTTTTTGCTATCACTTAAAAGATTTCTATATAGTCAAAATCAATCTCTTACACTTCCTTGGACCATTTTGTTGATTTTTGACATCCCACATATGCAAAATCATTTACTCAAAGTGACTAGAGAAGTGGAAAAATTAGAGTTTCATGGTTTACGAATTGGAACTTATACAGATTTTACAGCTTTGCTTTTAAAGAAAGGAAAACGTTTTCTGCAGTTAAGAAATCACTTCAACAGATGGGTCTATCTCCTCTATTTTTATTTCTAGTTGGCTTATGGGTGAATTACCCTGGACATAGTTATAAATTTGAAATTATAGGAATTGCTGAGGGGTGATTTTTTTTTCTGGCTGTAAAATACAATGAGGACACAGCTGCAGCATCTAGAAAGTGAGGGAAGCTAAAACCATAAAAATAATACTGTTTCCTCTTTCTACTTTTGGATGCAAGCTCTGAAACAAGAGTACATTTATCTGGTTTCCCATGATTTATAATGATTAATCTAAGGTCACATTCCCAGGAGAGTAATTAGCCAGTCAATTATTTCAGTGTGAATCCAGCATTTCTGATTAAGCATAATTTCACAATTAGCAGTGGCCAAACATTCAATAAAGCACAGTACAGGGTACAGGATACCTTTTCTTACTGGGGGGGTGGGGAGGTGGGAGAACGTAGAAATAGGACAGGAATAACTGGTTGATCTAACTCCATTGAAAAGAGATCATATGGGACAATTGTGAATCGCATATTAAATATGAGCCAGCACCGAATTTCTACCTGTTTATCTTTCCATATATGTGTTTGTTAGGTTTTTCCATGTGTTTTGTCTGCTACACGATCCACCTGTAACTATCTGCTTTGTACATTATCTTTAGCAAATTTTTAATTGTGAGCTGACTTTTCTCCAACGTTTAATATATAGGGGCTACTCATTCTTCCCTGCCATTTCCCAATCACTTCCAATATACTGGTGTCAGAAACAGGGCTCTGAATAGCCAAATTAATCCTCTACTAAAATCATTTAAGAACTAACTCCCCAGAAGCCATAAGATCAAACTGAGGCTCTTTAGCATTGTATTCGAGGATCTTCTTGGCCTGGACTTCTGGCCTTCCAGTTTGCTCTCCCTTTGCTCTTTTTTTATGCTTTATGTTTCAGAAATACTAAGATGAATGGTAGTAGTAGAAATAGTTGCAGTAATAATATTGATAGTTGCAGTGACCATTTATTGAGCATCAATTACATGAGAGATAAAATATTACTTTATCTCATTTAATCCTCATAATAATACCACAAGGCAGATATTATTTCCATTTTATAACTAGCAGAAGTGAGGCTCTGAGATAGCAAGTAACTTGTTCAACAATATACCATTAATAAGTAGCAGAGGTAGGGTTCTTCTCTTAATCTCTTTGTTATACCCAGAATATGCCATGTTATTTCATGCCTGTAGCTTTGCTACATTTTCTTCCATCTTACTACAATACCATTTACTGACTTGTTCACTTTTTTAACTTTAAAAACTCTACTCATTCTTTAGGATTTTTTCCATGAAGTCTTCTCTGACCTGCCTCCCTGGGAAAAGATAATCAGTTTCCTTCCAGTTTTCCATGGTTCTATTCCAGATACACACACACGCACACACATCCATTATTCTGTTCATCATGGTCCCTTATAATAGTAACATCTATGTATGTAAATATGTCTCCTTACTAAGCTGTGATAACTCTATACTAATCTTGGAACAACAAAAAATGTTCATCTAATGAACAGATAAGTGAATGTGTTTTAAGAACAGTAAAGGCACAGCTTTGGCATGAGGCATAGGCCATCAAAAGAGAGTTCTTCAACAGAATAGCACTCAAGCAGCCTTGGCAGGCATTCCCATGTGTGATTTGGGATATCTCCTGCTTTCTTTCTTCACCACTTCCTATCAAGTTGGATCACAAATTTTTTTCTCAGCCCTAAGTTCTTGCTATGATCTTATTATGCCTTTATTTAAAACTCCTTTCTGACACTAGATACCTGGAAAAGAATCAACTGTTGACTCCTCTCATTTTACCTATACTGGATTCAGATAATCTCTCTACTTCCATTCCAAGGATCTGACTTAAGTCTTTATTAGTGAACAAATATTTATTGCTTAGCTAATATGTGCTAAAGATTGCTGCATTGGAAAAAAGAAAACAAAACAAAATAGACAAGGTCTATGGTTTTATGTAGCATATATTCTAGTGGTATAAACAAGAAAAGATATTTAAAAAACAAAAAAATAAATAAGATAATTTCAGGCACAATTTTCTATTCCAATACAATAGCATATACCCCTCTCTAGCATGAGCTATCACTCTGCTTAGAAAATACAAAGCAATTTAAATATTAGCTTAATCTATGCAGAGGTATCTACATTTATGTTTAATTTTACATCATTATCAGTTCTCTAGAAAAAAATAAGGAACCAATAGATGGGTCAAATAAAAAACAAATATAATAGTAAGATAACAGATTTAAACCTAACCATAACAATAATCACATTAAGTGTAAAAGGTCTAAACTCCCCCAGTTAAAAGGCAGAAATCATCAGATTGGATTGAAAAACAAGAACCAACTTTTTGCTGCCTACAAGTAATGTACTTTAAATATTAAGAAACAAATAGGCTTAAAGTAAAATAGTACAAAAAAGAAATATCATGATAATTCTTATCAAAAGAAACATGGAGTGACTATATTAATATCAAAATGGATTTAAGTGATAAGAGTTTACCAGGGATAAAAGAGGTCATTTCATAATGATAAAACAGTCAATGCAGAGTATTTTGTAATCCTAAACATTTATGTACCTAATAACAGAAATTCAAAATACATGTAGAAAAACTGATGGAAATACAAGGAGAAATAGACAAATTCATAATTATAGTCAGATATTTCAATACCCTTTGTCAATAATTGATAGAATAAGGAGACAGAAAATTATATTATTAACCCACTGATCTAAGTGACATATTTTGAATATATCATCAAAAAGCAATAGAATACCAATTATTTTTCAATGCACATGGAAATATTACTGATATAGATCATATTCAAGGTATTAAAACAAGTCTTGGTAAATTAAAAAGTACCCAAGTCATATAAAGTATATTCTCTAGCTAAAATGCAATAAAATTAGAAATCAATAATAGAAATGTCTTAGAAATATTTCAAGTATTTGGAAATCAAATAATATACTTCTAAATAACCAATTGGTCAAGGAGGAATTTAAAAGGGGAAATTGAAAGTATTTTTAAAACTGAGTGTAAAGAAAAACACATCATATCAAAATTTATGAGTTGCCACTAAAATAAAAACACATAACACTAAAAATGTATATTAGAAATGTAGAAATATCTCAAATCAATAACCTCAACTTTCACTATAAGAGAGTAGGAAATAAAAGAGAAAATGAAGCCCAAGGTAAGCAGAAAAATGGAAACAATAAAAACCAGAGTGGAAATCTATGAAATAGAAGACAAGGAAAAAAACAAAATCTGATTTTTTAGCAGAGCGATAAAATGAATAAATCTCTAGCCAAACTGATAGAGAGAAAAAGTGAGAAGACACAAATTACCATTGTCGAGCTTAAGAGAGGTGACATCATTATTGATTTCACAGATATTAAAAGGAAAATAAGACAATATTATGAATTCAACAACTTAGATGAAATGAACAATTTGAAAGACACAGAATACCAAAGCTCACTCAAGGAGAAATAGATAACCTGAATATCTCTATGTCTTTTAAATAAATTAAATTAGTAGTAATAAGAACTTTCCCACAAAGAAAACTCTAAGCCCAGATAGCTTCACTAGTGAATTCTCCCAAGTATATACCATTTCTTCCAGAAAGTTGGAAAGGAGTAAATAATTCCCAGCTCATTCTGTGAGGCTAACATTACTCTGATACCAAAACCTGACAAGGATGTTAAAAAAAAACTAGGAGTTCTACTCAGCCACAAAAAACAATGGGGATCTAGCATCTCTTGTATTATCTTGGATAGAGCTGCAGCCCATTCTACTAAGTGAAGTATCACAAGAATGGAAAAACAAGCACCGCATGTACTCATCATCAAATTGGTATTAACTGATTTAACTGACCAACACTTAAGTGCACATCTACTAGTAACATTCGCCAGTGTTGGGCAGGTGGGGGGGGGCAGAGAGGATGGGTGTATTCACACTTAATGGGTGCAGTGCCCACCGTCTCGGGGATGGACATGCTGGAAACTCTGACTCGGGTGAGGCAAAAGCAATATATTTAACCTAACATTTGTACCTTCTAATATGCTGAAATAATAATAAAATAAATAAATAAATAAGTTAAATCTGAAAAAAAAAATGAAAACTAGACTACAAACCAAAATCCTTCATAAGCATAGATGCAAAAATTATTTTTTTAAACAGTTAGCAAAATTAATCCAACAATATATTAACAATCATGACTAAGTAATTAACTTTTAAAATCAATGTAATTCATCAAATTAACAAAATGAAATTAAATCATATAATTATCTCAATAGGCTCAGAAAAAGCATTTTTCCAATATAATATCTATTCTTGATAAAAAATTCTCAGAAAACTAGAAATAGAAGAGAACTGATAAAAGCTGTCTATGAAAAACCTACTGTTAACATCATACTTAATTACAAAAAACTGAATGTTTCCCCCACTAAGATTAGGAGTAAGACAAGGATATATAGTGTCACTGCTTCTATTTGACAACGTACTGGATGTTCAAACCTTTGCAACAAGACAAAATAAATAAATATAAGTTATCCAGATCTGACAGGTGGAAGTTGTGCAAATACCATGATTATCTATGTAGAAAATAAGAATCTTCAAAAATCCTGCTAGAGCCAGTAAGTTTAGCAATGTTGCAGGATGCAAGATAAATATACAGCTGTCAGCTGTATTGCTATATTCTAGCAACACTCAGAGATTAAAATTTCAAAATAATAATACAATTCACAATAGCATAAAAATATACTTAGGGATAAATCTGGTGAAATATATGTAATATTTATATACTGAAAACTACAACATTTTGCTAAGAGAACGTTTAAAAGACCTAAATAAATGAAAAGGCATACGTCAGGCATAAGTCAGTAGTTTCCATACTGTTAAGAGATCAATTCTCCCCCAAAATGATCTGTAGATTTAGTAGAATTCTAATCAAAGTTTAAGTAGGAATTTTTGTGTTGAAATTGATAAGATCATTTTAAAATTTATATGGAAATGAACAGGCCCTAAAAAAGCCAAAACAACTTTGAAAAAGAGGAGCCAAGTTGGAAGACTAACACTACTTGATTTTAAGACTTACTATGAAACTCAGTAAATCAGCGTGGTGCCGGTATAAAGACAGACGATAGATTAATGAGCAGAATACAGTGTCCACAAATAGACTCACACATAGAAATAAACAACTGCTTTTTGACAGAGGAGCAAAGGCAATTGAGTGAAGAAAGAACAGTCTTCATATGGTTCTAGAACAACCGAAAATCCACATGCAAAAATATGAACTTCAATCCAAACTTCATGCCATTTATAAAAATTAACCCAAAATGAATGACAGACCTAAAACTATGAAACTTCCAGGAAGAAAAAACACAGAAGAAATCCTTTTTAGTTTAGGATAGTCAAAGATTTCTTAGATATGACACCAAAACCACAATTCATGAAATAAAAAAAATGATATTAAGATAAATTGAAAAAAATGATAATGTCATCAAAATTAAAAGTAAATTTTCTTCAAAAGTAACTGCTAAGAGAATAAAAAGATGAGCCACAGTCTTAGAGAAAATATTTGCAAATTCTTATATCTGATAAAGGATTGTATTTAGAATATATATTTAAAATTCTCAAAACTCAATAATAAGAAAACAACCCAACTTAAAAATGGGCAAAGCTTTGGATACTTCTCCAAAGAAGATACACAAATGACAAGTAAGTATACGAAAGATGCCCAACATCATTAGTCTTCAGGGATCTGCAAATTAAAAACACAATGAGATTTGACTACAGTAAAATTTAAAAATAGACAATGCAAGTTTTGGTGAGGATGTTGAATAACAAGCATTCTCATACACTGCTGGTGGGATGTATGAAGGTCTGTCTGGGAAGTATCCAGCCATTGTTATATTACATTGTCATGTTACATGGCTGGATACTTTCCAGACAGACCTCATAAAATTGTAAAATCACTTTGGAAAACGTTTGGCAGTTTCTTAAAAAGCTAAACACACACTTACCATATGATCTAGTCATTCCACACCTAGGTATTTATTGAAAAGAAATAAAAGTATATAAACCCTTGTACACAAATATTCATAGCAGCTTTATTTACAATATCCAAAAACTGAAACTAACCCAAATGCCTATCAATAAGTGAATGAATAAACAAATTTTGACTCAGCCATGTAATAGAATACTATTTAACAATAAAAAAATAAAATACTGATACATAAAACAACATAAATGAATCTCAATTATGCAGTGTGAAAGAAGGCAGACAAAAAGGAGTACATGCTGTATGATTCCATTTATATATGAAATTCTAGAAAATGCAAGCTTATTTATAGCCAAATTAAGGAGATCAGTGGTTGGTTGATTGGGGATGCCAGGGAGAAAGAGAGGGAGAAATTACAAAAGGATGTAAGGAAACTGGAAGAAGATGAATATGATTATTATCTTAATTATGGTTATTGTCAATTATATGTCAACAAATTAAAAAATTAAAGAACTAATTTAAGAGATCAGCATATTATTAAGGATGGTATTGTAATAGTTATTTTAAAACCTTCATTGTTTATATTATACATAAGGATAAATTACTATCTTTTAAACAGATGATACACATTGCTTATTTACTTTAAACTTACTCTATGAGATAAACAATTTTTTTTAACAAACTTAATGTATCATGTTTACTTTGGGACATAAATTAATTTTTAAATGTGGATTGAATTATAAGTTACAGTATTCAAAAATAAAGAAAAACATGTTTTCAGGACCTGATATTAGGGATCTTTCTACTTGAAAAAGAAATAAGTCAACTAGCTTATATTTATACATATTATATTCTATTTCTAAACATAATACAGAGGTGACTGAGTGACTGAGTCTTGAGCTCCACCATCAAAACAGAGAATCTGACTGCTTCTCACCACCTCCATGGATCCCACTCTAGTGGAGCCACCGTCATCTGTCTCCTGATTATTACAATAGTTTTCCACCTGTTCTCCCTCCTTCTGCCCTGCCCCTCCTATAACCTACTCTTAGCACAACCCTCAAGCACCTTAACCTTAAGGCATTCCTTTGCTCAAAGCTTTTTTTTTTTTTAGGACAGTGCTGTGGTGTAATCATAGCTCACTGCAGCTTCCAACTTCTGGGCTCAAGAAATTCTCCCACCTCAGCCTCCCGAGTAGCTGGGACTGCATGCACGCACCACCGCTGACTTCTTTATAGAAACCAAAGTTCTTACAGTGGCCTTGGAGGCTTTACCATGAGTACTCCTCCCCTCCTTGTTCAGTCTACTCCGGTCACACCGGTCTTGTCTTACTCAAACATGCAGGTCATGCTTCTGCCCCAGGTCCTTCAACTTGCTCTGCCTGGAATACTTATGCCCCAGGTACTCCTTAGCTTGCCTTCCTGTCTTCTTCAGGGATGTACCCAAATGTCACCCACTTCCACACCCTACCCCACTTTCTGTCTTGTTTTTTCACATAACATTCAACATTATCTGACATATTATGTATTTTACTTATTTTGTGTATTGGATCGATTGTATTGATGAGCCTAATTATTGGCCATCATGCAGCTACACCTTTTGCAAAATGATCTGTGGTTCCTCCCATCAAGAGGAGGAGTCCATCACAACACCCCTTGAATTTGGGCTGGCCCAAGGCTTCCTTTGGCCAAGAGAATGCAGAGGAAGCAATGGTGAGTCAGCGCTAAGGCTGGGGTCAATAGAATCCTGCGCTTCTGCTCTCTCCTTTGCTTCTCTCCTGTGCTTTGCCATGAGGACAGGCTTGTGCCAGATCAGACCCAGCATAAGCATGCCTAGGTGAGATCAGCCAAGCCCAACCTGCCAATTCTTAGACAAGTGAGAAATAACAATAGTGGTTATTTTAAGAGCTTAAGCTTTGGGGTGATTTTTTTTTTTTTTGAGACAGAGTCTCACTCTTTTGCCCAGGCTAGAGTGCCGTGGCATCAGCCTGGCTCACAGCAACCTCAAATTCCTGGGCTCAAGCACTCCTACTGCCTCAGCCTCCCGAGTAGCTGGGACTACAGGCATGTGCCACCATGCCCGGCTAATTTTTTCTATATATTTTTAGTTGTCCGATTAATTTCTTTCTATTTTTAGTAGAGACGAGGTCTCGCTCTTGCTCAGGCTGGTTTCGAACTCCTGAGCTCAAACAATCCGCCCACCTCGGCCTCCCAGAGTGCTAGGATTACAGGCATGAGCCACTACGCCCAGCCTTAGGGTGATTTTTTTATGCAGCATTATTGTGGGAACAGATAGCATGTGTTTATCTATTGCCTTTCCCCACCAGTTAGAATGTAAACTCCACTGGGGGCAAGAATTTATCTCTGTTTTGTTTCCTACTGTATCATCAGGGTCTAAAACATTGCTGAATAAATATTTATTGAATGAATCAATGAATTTGAATCAGATGGCTCTAATTTAAAAAGTAGGTGAAAGTCATTTTGAGGTGAATATATGTAGAATATACCATTTTTAAATCACCATGAATTTGAGAATTTAAACATTAATATATCATAATTCCTATCTTTGATAAATGGTTAATTATGGATATAAAATATACAGTACATGAGAAAAATATTTTTAATTCATAATTCAATTTAATAGTCAATGCTACAACAGACGCTCAGATATGGATAAACCAACTGAAGGATGGATTACTGAGCTTTGTTTATCTCTTCTCAAATGCTGAGCTTGATATGTGCTATATTAGTTATTTTTACTGTGTAATGAATTACTCCAAAATTTAGAGCAAAAAACAATAAGCATTTATTGTCTCATGCTTTCTGTGGGTCAGGAATCTGGGAATAGCTTAAGTAGGTGGTTCTGACTCAGGTTCTCTCATGAGGCTGCAGTTAAGGTGTTCACCAAAGATGCTGTCATCTTAAGGCTCAACAGGGGAGGACCCATCTCTAAGCTCACTCACGTGGTTGTCCCCAGGCCTCCGAAAATTCACTTCCAAACTCACTCACATGGGTCCCATGACATGGGGGCCAACTGGTTCCCTTCAGAGTGAGTGATACAAGAAAGAATTAGAGAAGGAACCCAAGACATCAGCCATCATCTTTTTATAACTAATATCAGAAGCGACATCCCATCATGCTGTACTCTATTCATTGGAAGTGAATCAATAAGTCCAGTCCACATTCAAAGGGAAATGATTACCCAAGAGCATGAGTTAGTATTAGAAGGTGGGAATTACTGGAGCTCATCTTAAAGGCTACCTACACATGCACATAGAGCCCTTCAAATTCCATTTTTAAAAGACAAGGTTTAAATAATCATTTCCATGCTCAATTTTTAAAAAAAAATAAAATTGCACCAGATGCTAATATTGCATTTAATAAAGTGAATCTCCAAAACAATTTTCAAACTTCGGGGGATTGGAAAAATCTGGATACTAGGTTTACATGCATGTCCAAAATTCTAGAACAAGTATTTAATTCAGGGGTGATCAGAGCTGACACTGTGATTTTAAAGATGCCAAACAGAATCCCTTGCCAAGAAATTTCATCTTATAATAACTGAACTTTCACTATTAGATATTCATTTCATCTGGTCTGAAAATCTATTTTCAAGAGTCACTTATTTCATCAATTAATTACCTTTAAGTATCTAGTGGTAGCTAAGTTTAAAGCTACTAAAGCTATCATTCCTGCCTTAAAGAACTTAAAATTTAATTGTAATAAAATACAGGTAACCTCAAGGGGAAGAAGGGGCTCCTAAATGCTTTTGGCAAAGCAGTCCTTTTCTGCTAAAGAAAATAAATGACTGGAACAGTTGCTAAATATATATCTTAAATAATTGAAAAATAACTTTTCTCTATTTCCATTCTTCCTGGAATCATACTGAATTGGATCATGAAACGAGAAAAGAATTCCTCTAAAAGAACATTCTCATTTTCATTGACTCCTTTGGCAGGAGGAGCAGGTTGCCCTTCACCACCAGGCTACAAATGAAATGAGCTCACTCTTCACCGTCCTACCATTACCGTCTTCAGATACACAGAATGCCGAGAAAGTCAGCAATCACTTTCTTGCCTTTCTTTTCTTCTTTTCTTTCCTTTTCTTTCTTTACTTTTTTTCTTTTAATTTTTTTAGTAAACAAGCAAAAAAAATAAATGTGTATATCAATGCTTTTCAGTGTAAAAACCAAAAGATGCACATTGCATTTCTTATTGGGTAAACATAGGTCTACTCAGGCATTGGCATATAAATTCATTGTTCTGATCAAAGGAGCTAATTATGATGAAAACATCACGTGGGTGTATGTTGATGTCCTCTGAAAAATATAGTCAGTACATAGTGCTACAAGAAATGATCCTGCACAACTACGATTTCTGATCCCCAACCATGAGTTCTGCATCAAAGGGATGTGGAATCTTGGGCTGAAAGGCCAGGGACGCCAGCATCGGGAAAGGAATGAGGGAAGAGAGATGGAAGTTAACATTCATAAAAGTGACTTATTCATACATACACACATACAATATCTTTCTGAAGATCAGAATAGGATAAGGAGAGAAGAATAATCGTACATATATGAGGACATGAATGACTTTATTTCTTTTAAAATGATAGATTGTAATTGGGACCCAGTAATTCTCTTCAAAGGACTACTCTATTTACTTTGTGTAAAATCATTAACATACTGATTGATACAGCAGATATTGCAAGTTATGCTTATTTTCATACAACTTTCCAATATAAGATTTACATAAGCCTGACTCGGCACTTATCCCATGATATAATGACTCAAGTACATTCTCTTTCATTGAACCCTACATTACTTGGACTCGCTAGCATTCTCACCTTCACAGAATAGAATCTGTGAAATTGTCTCCTTGAATTTTTGAAGAATTTATCTTGAACTTCCAGACTGAATGAATCTATGTCTTGAGCAAGAATAAAAGAGAGATGTAAGCTCATTATTTGTGTAATTGAAGTACAATTAAAACAACTTTATATCAATTATCTGACCAGGATGATAATTTCCCTTCTCTACTTCACACATGTAGAGTGTCTGTTTTCCAAGATGTCAAATAAACAAATAAATGAAGTACTAAACATGCCTATCTCATAGGAGTCTGTGAAACTTAATGCAATTTAAATTGGAAGGAATGTAATTAGCTTCCCCGGAACTTGGCTAACCCAGCTGGAGTTAACACCACAGCTTTTTCAAGAATGTGCCACAAGACCCATAAGCTTAAGACCATAAGCTTAAGGAATACAATAGCTACTTGTGAGCTAAAGTACAAATTGCTTGAAGAAAAGGTTCCCTCAAGTCAGAGGCAGTCCTTTGTCTAATGCACGTGACCAGTCATCAGTTATAGGACAGTAGAAAGAATAGTTTCCATCTCATTCACCAAAAATTCCTGCTGCAATAAATCAGTAAAAAATATACTGAGCACACTGTGTGAGGGAAGCCTAAATACATCGTGCTGTGGGGTCTGTTCACATGGGGTTGTTGAGCAAAACTCAGTGTTACTGTAAACCCTTTTTAAAATCCCTTACTCTAAGCTACATGTGCAGAAACTCTGTAACCCTTAATATTTAGTTCAGTCAGAATTAAAACTCTGTTTCCTCCAATAGTTTTGCCCTAAAAATTAATTGCAGCATAAAAAACTATTAAATTTTCTGTAATTATCTTTGGCTGGATTTAGTAAAAGCATTCTTATGAAACTCTGAATGCTATCTTTGGGGCTTACGATTGGAATGTTTTCATGCGCCCGTAAGTTTAAGGCTGAAGTGGTACAGGGTTCAACCCTACATTTGAAAAGCTTCTCTTTGACTCTATAACCAGAAGTTTCTAACCTAAAGTTTTCCAGTTATCCATTAACCCTTGACATTTTAAGCAAAAGCTGACTAGGCCAATGTACATTTTCTATGAAGAGGGCTGTGGTGTCATCAAAACTTGGTCTGGTCTTTGTCCTGGGTTCTTGGCATGGAGCTTCTAAAACCTTTGGAATTTGTTATATGATAGGAGTGTCTTTGTTATTCATAAATCCCTCAGATCACACCTGACTTGATACCAATGAGATAATTCATGGTGGGGATTGACTACCAGAAAGACCAACAATGTCATTGGAGAGTTCAGGCTTTGGGGCAGCCTGACCTCCAGGGACGGCAGGAGGGACAGAGATGAGTCCAGCCACATGGACAGTGAGTCAGTCAATCATGCCTATGTAATGAAACCCCAGTAAAAACTCTGGACATCAAGACTCATCAGGTGAGTTTCCTGATTGGTGAACACACTGATACATTGATGGAGGGAGAGGGGTAAGGAGAAGGGGATGGTGGGTCCTGATTCTTTAGGGAGAGGACAGTGAAAACTCTGTGACTGCAACTGTCCCAGATCTCACCCTAAGTGCCTCTTCATTTGGCTGGTCCTCATTTGTAATCTTTATAATAAAACTATAATTGTTAGTGCTTTCCTGAATTCTATAAGTTGTCCTAGTGAATTATCAAACCTGACCAGGTTGTGGGAATCCCCAAGTTTATAGCCAATTGGTCAGAAGTGCAGGTGGTCTGGGGTCCTTCAAACTTGTGACTGGCATCTGAAATGAGGACAGTCTTGTGGGGGTGGTACCCTTAGAGCTGTGGAGTCTGATGCTAAGTCTAGGTAGTTAGCATCACAATTGCATTGCAGTACACTGAGGATCCATATTCGTTGTCAGATTTTCAAAGGGTTCTTTAACACAAATACTAACATTAAGAATCACTGTCCTACAGAGTTCTAAGCAAAGAATTTCCCAAATAAAAGTTCTTAAAGAGAGGACCAAGAAAACCATATTATCCGTAAAGAACACTCAGGTGGCCTCATCTAACTTACAAAAGATGGCTATGTAAGTTCTCAGACACTTTAGACATTTAAAAGGCAGAATAATTCTTAAATCCTCTCCTACTCTAAACTTATAAAACCAAACCAAACCAAACCAAACAAAAAGGAGAAGGCACAGTTGGAGACAGAAAGGAAGCTCAATACCTAACTCTGGATCTTCCCTACCCAGAACATCCTTCCCACCCCTGTTTCCCCCAACAACTTGCTCCCTTTGCAGTTCTCCCCATCAAATGGTTACACCACTCTCCAGTTGTTCAGGCCATCAACCTGGGAGTTATCTTTGACTCCTCTATTTTTCTCATACTCCCTGTCTAAAATAACAACACAGCCCTTGAAATGCATTCAAAAGCAGATGATCTCACTTTCCACTGCAGTGGTTCTAAAATTGTGGTCCACGAATTCTTAGGAGTCTCCAAGACATTTTCATGGGGTCCACAAGTTGTTCACTAAAGGGAGAGTCCCAAAAAGTGACTCTCACTTGCAGGAAAAGAAAACAATTTCATAATGCTCAAATATTATTTCACTTTTTCAGTGTGTTGACATTTGTAGTAATAGCACAAAAACAAAGATGGATAAAAGTGTTGGTGTCTTAGCACACATCATGGCAATGGCACCTTGGTGCAATGGCACAGTCTTCATCCATTTTGTGCTGCTATAACTAAATTCTTGAGACTTGGTAGTTTATAAAAAAGAGAAGAAATTTATTTTTTTACAGTTCTGGAGGCTGGGAAGTTTAAAATCAAGGTGCTAGCAGGTTTGCTAATCTGGTGAGGGCTACTCTCTGCTTCCATGATGGTACCTTAGTGCTGCATCTTTCAGAGGGGAGGGAATACTGTGTCTCACATAGCAGAAGGGCCAAGCTAATCAAAGGTGTGTGAAGCCTCTTTCATAAAAGACCTTAATCCCCTTCATGAGGGAGGAGCCCTCAAAACCTAACCATCTCTTATTTTCACATTGGCAACACCTGGATTTTGGAGGGGACACACTGAAACCACAGCAGGCTCCAAATTGTACTTGTGGTCTTATATTTCTCACTGCCACACATTGGGGGACAGGCGGTTGAGGAGAAAGAGAAGGGTCCAGTTTCACTCAAGAATGTCCTCAATAAAACAATACTGATTTTTTTATTTTATTAAATATCAACCTTTGAGTACACACTTTTTTAATATTCTGGGTGATGAAATAGGAAATATATATAAAGCACCTCATCATATGATGAAATACACTTGTACAATTGTTTGTGTTGCGAGTTCAACTCAGCATTTTTTCTACAGAACACCATTTTTACTTACAAGAACAACTGATAGACAAACTATCATCATTCACATTGAGTATTTGGCAGATATGTCCTTGAAAAATGAACAAAGTACACTTCTCACTTTAAGAAAAAGAAACCACAGAAATTGGTGTTAGTGATAAAATTCAAGATTTCAAGAGAAAATTAGAAGTTTGAAAGACTCATATCCACTATTATAGGCTTGACAGCTTCATAATACTTAAATTTTTTAATGAAAATAGTGGTAATATTAGAGAATATGATTTTTTTATATTATACAATAAAATGTGTCAACGTTGGGAAAATCTGCATAACTGAGTAAATTAACATTTTCCAAATGACAACTTCATGATGTTACCAAATTAGCCATGGATAAATACATATTCACTATATTCACAGTACAAGACAGACCAATGGATTTTATTACTACAGACAAAAAGTTCATCAGTATAGTTTCAGATTCCATGTTGCAGCTAACCGGAAAGAACTATTACTTGTAAGTTTTGGTGGAATATCAAAGAAGAAAATCCATTATTATGTAAAACTACTCCCTTTCCCAAGGACGTATCTCTGTAAGAATAGCTTTTCTTCATCGACTTCAACCCAAACAACATATTACAACAGGGTGAATGCCGTGGCAGGTATGAGAATCAACTGTCTTCCATTAAGCCAAACATTAAAGCAATTTGAAACTCTAAAGCAATGCTGCTCTTCTATTTTTTTTGTTTTGGAATATATTTATTTATTTTTGATAATAATGTTATAGATTTATTATCATGTTTAAATGAACCAAATATATTTTAATTTCTAATGTGGTAAATATGGATAGATATCATCCACATAAACAAAATTTTTAAGGTCCTTAATAATTTTTATTAGCATAAACATGTTCTAAGACAAAGTGTTTGAGAAATGCTCTTCTCCTGTTACTGCTTGGTACCAAGCCATTATTGCCACTCCCTGAATTTTGCAATAACTTTTAATAGGTGTCCCTGTTCTCATCGTTGTTTCTATGCATAATATTCCCAAGACACACCCAGAGTGATTTTTTTTCAATGTTAATCAGGTCATGGCAACCTGTGCTCAAAATCTTCCAAAGACTTCCTTCAAATATTTGGATAAAAAGGTGGAGTTCTTACTGGCCTACAAATGCTAGAAGTGATGCTTATCCATATTCTGCTGTCTTGCCCCTCCTTGCTGTTCGTCAACCATACGGACCCCTACTATTCCCCAAATAAGGCAGGTGTGCTCCACCCAGCTCTTCCTTCTACGTGGAATTCATTTCCCTCTGGTAGCTACATGGACTGTCTCCTCACTGGCTCCAGGTCTCTGCCAGCATTTCACCTTTACTGACGTACTCCATGACCACTGTACTTTCTACGACTGCTAAAATCACAACCCCCTCAGGCCCCTCTCCTGCTTGATTTTATTCCACAGCATTACATTATATACATATAATATAGTATATGATATATAATATTTACATATTATATACTAATATTAAATAATATTAAATTATATATTATATATTAATATATAAATTAAACATATATGATATATATCATATATATTTTATGTGTGGCACATATGTGCATATATGTGTATATATAATATATGTATATACATATATATTATATATTATATATAATACAATATATAATTACATATAATACACATAACTATGTTATATATCATAGATATAATTATATATTATTAATATATACATATATGTATATGTTTGTATTATATAAAGGTAATATGTTATATACATATATATGTATATATGTATGTATTATATACATATATAATACATACATATATTATACATATATTGTATGTATATATGTGTATATTATTATATATGATCATGTATATAATATATAATATATAATTATTTATATTATATATAGCCTAGCCCACCTGGGCTATATCATATGGTCAATTGCTCTTAGGCCACAAACATGTATAGCGACTGTACTGAATACTTTCGGCAATTATAATACAATGGTAAGTATTTGTGTATCTAAACATAGAAAAGGTACAATGAAAATATGGTGTTATAAGCTTATGGTACCACCGTCACATATGTGGTCCATCATTAACCAAAACTTTGTTATGTAGTACATGACTATATATTACATATATATTTATATATATAAAATATATTCTATTAGATATTATTTGTCAGATGGTAATTTACTGTGTATTTACCTTTTTAAATAAATTTTACCAATTTTTTTTGCATTATTGTCTGTGTTTCTTCACTAAGTATAACTTCTTTGAAAGCAGGAATTTTGCTTATTTTCTGCTGTATCCCTGATACATAATAGGCACTCAATGTATATTAGTTGAATGAAAGAATGAGTGAATGAATGACATAGCATGAATACAGAAATATAGAGGGAAAATGTTCCCCAAAAGTTCTGAAGAATTTTCATCTAATCAAAGAAATTCTTTGATGATCTGAAGGATGTGAACTAAAAACAAAATCCTAAATCCCCAACTGACTGAATGGACTCCACTGCCTCTTGGCCAACAGGACCCCAGCAAAACCTTAAACCTGAGTTCCCAGCCATGATGAAAAGGGAGGTCAAACACACCTCTTTATACCCCCTCCCTTACAGAATATAGACACTATAACAGAACGGCATTAGTGTTAAAATAGAGGCTGTGAGAATGAAAAAACAGACTCTGGGTGGCAATGAGACACTAAATTACAAACAGGACCTAAGGCCATGAAGACAAAGATTCAGTCATGCCTGCAGACCATCCATTTGCTTAACACATGACTTTGAATTGGGACATTGTGGCTTGTCTACGATTACTAGACTTCCTTTTGTAATTTAAAGCATTCCTTTTTATTGATTCCTACCTTTTAGACAAAGCCTTATTTCTTTAACCAATTACAAATGGAAGAATCTCTGAACCCACCTATAACACCTCCTTCAAGATGCCCTACACCCCCTTTTGGGACAAACCAATATATCCCTTCCATGTATTGATTTATGATTTTTACCTGCAATTTCTGTTTCCCTAAAATGTATACAAACAAACTGCAACTCAGCCTCCCTGGGCACATTTTCTCAGGACCTCTTGAGACTATGTTCCCCAGGCCACAGTCACTTGTATTGACTCAGAATAAACCTCTTTAAATTATTGTACAGAGTTTTGTTTTTTCCATTAAAAAGGAGGAATATGATCATTTTAAATCTTATTTTGAACCAGAACTAGATAAAATTATGCGGTAGGCAAAGTTAGGGGCCTGAGTCACATGTATGCATTCCAGTCGATGACCAACCCATCTTCCAGGTGCTTGCCCTGCAGCCAGTGTCCATGGATTTTGCTCACAGCTTTATCAGTGATTTTTTTAAGTGATGATCTGCCACATGCACATCCCAGCTTTGGCCTCTGGGTCCATACTTCTATCCCAGGCTGGCTTCAGAATCACACAGTTGGAGAAAACCACAGGGGCTCTGCGTTTTCACCACGCCAGGTCAGCTTCCAGTTATTCTGATAGCTAGACCTTCCATGCCTCAGAATCCTGGCGAAGAGGTTGCAATACTTGCTGGTTGGTTGTTGGGATAGCTACCTGCCTACCTGGACTATATGGTCGTACTCTGCCTCTGCTTGGACAAACACCCAGGGCCTTGGCCCTGTTTATATTAGCCAATAGGCTGATATTTGTATCTCACCTTTTCTTTCCTTTTGGAGGGTCTCTTGATTCACACTAGTCTATGCCGTATGACTCCTTAGGTGGATCTGTAGAGCAGTGCTATTCAATTAAACTTTCTGCAGTAACAGAAATGGTTCATCTCTGTACTGTCCCAGATGATAGCTACTAGTCAAATGTGTCTATTTAGTACTTGAAATGTGGCTACTAGTACTGAATTTATTTTTTTAAGTAATTTAAATTTATTTACTGTGTTTAATTTAAATAGCCACATTTCTCTAATGACTACTGTTATCAGGCAGAGTAGCTCCAGAATTATAGATCAGCCCTACTCTGCAGATCCTTCAGAATGTCTAGTCCTGGACCTCTGAGGTCTTCCCCTATCTGCCTCAACTCACCTAAGGCATTGACTCAAAAGGCTTTACAAGGCAAAGGCCATCCGCATTTTAACAAGGGCCTTTGAAACACCATTACTGATTCAGAGTCAAGGGAAACAAGAAGGATCTTACACTGAACAAACCAAAAGAGTGGACTTTCCCAAACACATGTGAAGCTAGAGCTGTCATTAGGAATAAAAACTTCTAACTTCCTGCATGACTTCCTTTCTATTTAAATTTATATTTGTATGAGCTTATTGATCACTATCTACACCAGAAAAGGTATTTGCTTTATTACTTCTAAATTCCCTTGCCTTTTGTTAAAGCAACTGACCCTTTCTCTCGAATATCGATGTTTTGATGGATGAATTATTACCACTTCTCCAAAGTTAAAGAGAATTGATCCAAACATTTTAAATGTAAAAATCCATATGTGCAACCATTGAACTGGAGAAATGAAATGTCTACACAATTAAAAATGAATTTACCACAGGTCATCTAAAATCTTATTTGGATATTCAGACTAAATTCAAGGACATATGCAAAGAATTTAAATCATATCCAAAAAGTCATAGCTTACAGTTATTGATGTGTATATACGTCTATATAAACGGTAACTGGAGGAATCTAAACAAAGAATTCTAAAAATCCCATATGCCAAATGTTATGAGTATAAAGAAAAATCATGAAATGAGAAGCCCTGGATTTTTTTAAAAAAAGGAAGAAAATAAATAAACCATACACATACTGAACCTGGTTATGCTAATGGAAATAGCAATGACATAGTGAAATATCATATTATCTTTACCTGTTGATTATTGAATTGACCAATAATTCAGACAATCCAAAATAGTGAGTAATCTGTTATCCTGTCAGGACTCTATCCCACTACTTTCCTGGAGGTTTAGTGCTGCTATAGCGACTAAGGCCACCTCCTTCCCCCACTGGGAGCTCACTTCTGACCCCAAGGGCTTGTACTCTAGTCTTCCTTGTAACTACAACTTTGGAGTCAATTTATTAGGCTGCATGTTCCCTGGAAGCAAGAACTGGGGACAAGGGAGCACATTAGGAAGGAATATAAGGCCAGGGAGCATTTTTAGTTGGGCTGAGACCCTCTAGGGCCTTGCTAGCTAGCAAGGAACTCTCCCTAAAGGAGCATCTTCGAGATGTCTCTGCAGCAAAAAAGCCCTTGTGCATAGCAACCAGATGTATATTTACATTTCTTTATCATTGACCTACTGGCTTCACTAGCTTTTACTGAGCACTTCTATAAAAAAGGAGCTTTACTTACCTAATCTCTTTTGATCCTTGCAATAACTCTAGGAGGTAGTCATGGTACCCCCATTTTACAGAAATATATGGAGTCTAAAAAATATGCCTTAAAGCCCCCAAATTGGCAAATGGTGGAGTCAGTTCACAGAGAAAGTTGGATGACCTGGAAATGTCTCTCCTGTTCTATGCGGATTATCTCGTCACACAGATAACATGCATGAAGGTCATTAGGAGTCATCTAGGTACCAGGCTTCATTGCCTCCTCGTGCATAGTCTGCCCGAGTGAAGAGAAGGAACAGCTGGGTTAATTCCTGGGCAGCAACACCCAGGAGAGCTTTTAACAGAAGTCTAATTTTATGTGAAAATGCTACAAGATCCCTTACGACGGAGACATCCCCCAAAGGAATCCATCTTAAAGTGAACATGCCAGCAAATTATATATTCACATTTAAGGAAAGAGGTCTTCTAAAGACACTCCCTAAAATATGCCATAGCATTTCTTTGGAATGCGTTCAGGAGGTGAAAATAATTGAAGAAATTGGCCAGCTTTCCTTGTCACACAATATTCCCAACCATCTGCTGCGTGTGCTTCTGAAGACGGGGCTCGGTGCTTAAAATTCTCATCAAAGAAAATGTGAATAACCAGTTTACAACCTGCGAGAAAAAGAGAAGGGATGCCTCCTTCCCGTTGCCACAAGTTCGGAATTACAGTTAACATGTGCCGTTGTGGGTGGCTGTGCTTGTTTCTTAAAAGAAGATAATTGCACACACCACCAAATAACAAAACAAAAGGGGAAAATGTGTGTGGGAGATGGGAGTGAGATGTTAGAATAATTTAATTACTGTCAGGTGGTTTTCAAGCTGTACTGAGAGAAAAAAGCCTTGAACATGATCTATTACCCATAAAAAAGAAATTGAGCTTCCATCTCAGCTCATTTTTATCAAATGATCTTAAAAGTTTTTAAGAATTTGATAAACTTTAGGTTGACATAGGAATCAGTTCCTATTTACTCCAGGCACAAAGCTAATCAAGTCAAAGTCTCAAGTTCAGTTAAGGCTTTCAAGGCCAACGGTTTTCACTCAATTCCATGACTCCTAGCTGCCTGTGACAGACTAGATCACTATCTAGTCTTTAGACTATCACAACTGTCACACTATCACGACTCTCTGGTGATGTGTGGCTCAAAGTTCAGCTACAGACTCTGAAAATTCATCACCTATTTGTGCGAGGCCCTGAGCTTTTGGAACGAGGGCATCTCATCTTACAGGGGTAATAAGGAAAGTGTAAGTGGCCACCGCAACAGGGAAGAGAGGCTTTTATAAAAGAGAGAGAGAGAAAGAAAAAAAAAAAGACATGTCTCCTTGCAGCCTACCTATTAATACGATCTGTAGGCCATGCCCTACTTTAGTGGCCTTGAGCTTTGAGGATGGCGCTGAAATATACAATGGGTAAAGCAAGTGGCAGGCTTGGTCTGTGCCCTACGCTAAGGAGATGCAACAAGTACCATGGCCAGAAGAAGGAGGGGTCCTGTGTGCTGGAGGCACACGCAGCTATGAGCCCCTGAAATGACCGCATTTCATGCTCTGGTCAGGGCACGGGCTGGTATCAGCGTGGACCCTGCAGCTGCATGGCAGTGGCAAAAGTTGCAGCCACAACAATACTCTGGAGAGCTCAGGAACTGACAGCCTGGAATAGCAAGGACTTCTCATGGAGAGAGGTGATGCTATATTGGTAACTTGGGCCATTCAGAACAGGACCCAGCTAAGGAAGCATGGTGGGCTGATTCAAATCATCTTTGGAATGACAGACACACAGTCCAGCTGAAAGAATCCTGAATCCGGAAGTACTGGCTTGATGGACCATACAATCCCACTCCCCAGCTCTGCCTCTGAACTTGGAACCTTTGAAGATTAAATAAATAAGTACTTTGTGAAATGCAATGAACACGCTAGCACTTAGCTATCAACGTGGTCACAAATGTTGATGTTAACCATCAAAGTATTGAAGTGATATTACATGACCAGTTAGAATATTAAGTTCTGTGAGCGTCTCTGAATGAACAGAGTATAACAACTATCATCTTGACACAGTACAGAGTTAATTATGCACTAATAAAAATCAACAACTGTTATACCATTACAATTTCTAAAATCCAAAGCATTGTTTGTGAATCATTGGATTAAAGCTATTAGGCCAGTGAATTAATCTTTGCATTCCTTCTCTTAGACAAAGCACAGAGAACTGTGTGTTTACTTGGCAGGCTCCCTGTTAGTCAGAAGTGCTTGGGCTGAGCCCAGTGCCTTGGTTACAAGTACGTCATCAGCCACACTTAAACCAGGAAATACAGGACTCTTAGGAAGTGCACTTGATAATGAAGCCACCGTGAGCCAAAATTAGCCAATAATCGGCATTGCTCTTCATCCTGAAATGATGCAACCATCTTTCACGAGCGAATTTGGTAGAGGAGGATTGGCCAGGGGGAAATATTAGACCTGTTTCCTGCTTTTGTCATTAGCTCATGTGATTTTACACAACTTGATTTTATTGACTTCCCACAGTTTTTTAGCTTCTCTGTTTCAAAGTCTCAGATCCAGCCATCAGTGGAAGGATTTATAAGTTCACATGGGTGGCGAATATACCAGACTAAGAGCTCTTTCCTGCCAGGGACAATGTTTTCTTCTTCTTTATATCCACTGAACACAATGTTTGGTGCAGTAGCCACTCAATTAATGTTTGCTAAAGTATTACCAATCAGAAAACTAAGTGATCAATGAGCCGTATTAGTCACTTGTTCAGATAGGCTTTCTGGCTGCCCGCTGATACTATTAAGCACGGGGCTGGGACTTATTAGGCCAAGATCACTTACTGAGTCACATGGAAAAGCCTGGTATGGCACGCTAGCCAAAGAGCCATGCCGCCTGTCCAAGCAGGGCTGGCTCAGTGATGACAGCTCTCCTACCAAACCAAAGAGAAAACCAGCTTGGTTAACGTCTTAGGATTCCAAGGCCTACTTATTTCTGGTTACTTGTTTTTGGCAGGCACTGCCTAAATACCAAAGAACCAGTGTTGAAATTGAAGAGATTTTTCCTTTTCATTCCTAGAAAATTCATTGTAAATTATTATGTCTTGTGATAGTTGAGTACAGCTCAAATTCTCTTTATCCTGGTTGGGAAAAATACACAGGAGACCAAGATACTGAGACACCATTCAGAGAAAACTATAGAATCACGTTTCTGTCTTCTAGTGATTTGTAATCTAACACCTAGTGACTCTTTAAGGAAAGAACACCTACACATAGCATTAAGAAACTGTTAATGAGCATATAGTGTAGCAGAGGCTCTGGAGTGATAAGAACCAGGTTTGAGATCTATCACTTATTAGCTGTGTGACCTTCCATGCACTGCTTAACATCTCTGGACCTCAATTATAACAATTTCCATCTCTCAGCCTTTCTGTAAGAGCTAGAAAAAATCAGCTATGCTCCCAGAGGCTCTGGAAACCGAAGCACACATTATACATGTTAGTCATTATTGTTTCTTAGATGCTTCTTTCTGTAAAACCAGATGATAGAGATCTGAAACTACAGGAAATTACCTGATTTAAAAGCAGTAATTCAGAGAGCCATGACTACAAATTGGGAGTGAATTCCAGCAATCAAATCCTGGATTTAGGCAGATGCCCAGAGACATCCGTGGATATTAGGGAGGCAATAATGTCTTTCTGCACAACTCTGTTTAGAACAGTAAAGATTTTGTTCTCAATTCTGATGCCTCCAATGTCAGAGTGATTGCTGATTCCCAGAAATTATAAGAATTGGCATTTGCTCAGTATCTATCACACTTACTTTTTTTCATTATATGTTAAAACCACTATCAATCACATAGCAAGTCGAGTTTTTACTCAGCTCTAAAAATTTAATGATAAAACTTTCCATGGTGCTTGTGTGAAAATATTACCATTGGTAGAAACAAATTAAAAGGCTGGAATGTCCACAGTCTAAGACACAACAGGCTCTCGGTGAGTTTATTCTTTCCTATAATATAAACCTATGTACCTTGTTCGTAAAATGAGCAATTTTTTTGACATTTTTTAATAGCCCAGTTTCTCTAGTCATTAACAGACACAATTTTTATGGATTTTAGAGCTTTTCTATTCAGAATAATTGTGTGATTTATGAAGGAACCTACAGCCAGTTACCATATATTTCTTAAGGCTTCTAGTTAACAACATTTTCCCTGTACAGCTGGACGGCTGGTGTGAGTTTATAAAAGAGATGCTTAATTTTCTTATCCTCTGCATCTGTCTCTGTCTCCCTTTTCCCTTGGGGTCCTCCTGGCAATTGTCACAGCTCTCCTGACACTGAAGCAAAGGAAATACGTGGCACCTCATCCCTCCTCCCAGGGTTTTATCAAACTGCATTCCTCCCACACCAAGGGAGGAATTTAGGTGCAAACATATTTTTGTTCCTCTATAGATGACATAATTTCTCCTTCTTTCAGCATGCGATTAAAGACAGGCTGAGCCAACAGAGGGTCTCATAAGGTTCAAGGCTGGGTACTGTGCAGGGCCCTTGCCTCGGAAAAGTCTGTCTCCATGGAGACAGACGCCACAGAAAACTCACAACAGGCCAGGTGGAGACAGCAGCAGCCAGGAGACACTGAGAGTCAACAGATGGGGAAAAACAAGAAACAATAAATGGGAGGTTGAATTGCTCGGGTGGGGGAATTTACTTTTGAGCTGATCTTTAAAATATTTTCTCATCTCAGAGACAGACAGACAGAGAGAGAGAGAGAGAGAAACACTGTCCTTATGAGTAAAACTACAGCTTTAGCTGTTAATTTAATTATATATAATTTCTTTCAGGTCAGACTGTTCTGTAATCATTTCAACGTTTATCACTGTGGATCTGTTCAATTTTCATTATGCAGCAGTAGTGAAAAAGTAGTTGATCATGAAAACTATTGCCTACGCTTAGCAAATAATCAGTCCTCATTTAAAACCCTCATCAAGTTGTACACATGATATGATCTATTAAGCTCTTGCTTTCTCTAACATCGCATTAATTTCGGAAGACGATTTCTAATGATCATGTTTCAGAAATTGTCAGAAATGTTTTTTTTCCTTTTGTTGCTTGTTGCCAAGTAAGAACAATCTTGTAATGACACCATGCCTTTTCATAATGAGTCTTTAGGGGGAAATTCAACTTATGAGAGCTAAGAAAACAGTCTGCTACTTCGCATAACATCAAAACCACAGGAACGTGGTCTTGCATGCATAATGCCGTGTGGTTAGAATGCCCGCAATAGGGCCGGTCACACCCTACATGCATTATGAGCCATTGCTGCGAATCGATGCAAGCGTAGTATTACTTGCACTTGCCAATATACGCACTTTAACATAATCGATAACATATAATTTGCTACCATTTCTAAGAACTAGGGAATGGAAGGTAATTTTAAAAGATCAAAACACAAAGTCTCAGCTTTGCCTCTGAACAATTCTATTATGTGTCATAAGTCACAAAAAGCTAATGTGCTCAATAGTACAACTTTCAAAAAGCAGGAAGCCATTTATCTTGCTACTTTCTACCACGACTCAGGATCTACCTCAGTCATTAGTATTCTTTTCCAAATAAAACAACCAATAATAATCAATGAAGGAATAATAAGCTAGTAAATGAGATGCATTTATCTAAAACCCTCTGTCCTTAGAGACCAAGAATGATTTTCTACTTGGGACTTGAAGAGCAGAGGTGACAGCCTCTGTCACAGGATCCAGAAGTGAAATGAAGCAATGGTCTCAACTACTCCCAACGGGATGGTCTCTTAAAAAATGCCCTTTGAGTTTATGCAGTGACATAACACCTTTTTTATGATATCGCAATGTTGTTCTGTTACATTGTCAAGAATCCTTGGATACAGCACAAATTTGTGATCTTTCAAAGATACTTCAAAGGGCCTAATAATTTATTTTACTTATTAAGGACTCTAACAGCTAAGACATTAAAATATACTAATTTTCTTTCCTCAATGTTATAGTTTAGTTTAATTCATGATGATCAAAATCAGTTCTTCTGCATGATTTGAGTCAAATGGAAAGATCTACATGCCCAAAATATGTTTTTTGTCCACCTAAAGTCCTATCATTGAAGTCCATCCTAGGTTCTGACATTAGTTCCAGAAGAACCCTGTTACATTTTAAATTCTCTCATCAATAATTAATTAGTTAATACTAGTAACAAATACTTAGATAAATGAAGATCCTTGAGGAAATATGACAAGAACAGGTAAAATAGGTAAAGAGATATTCGGAGATTGAAATGAAGGGAGAGAAAGGTTTTAATTTAGCATTTATTGAAAACATACTCTGTATGTGGAATTGAGCATTTTCCATGTACTATATTTTTTGATCTTCACAATAAATCATTACTGCTCCTACATCACACAATAGGTCACACAGCCTGAATATAGCCATACTGAAGAGAAAAAGGGGTGGGTATGCAGAAAAGTCCAAAGAAGACCCACTGCCCGAGAGGGTCCAGGGAGAGACAGGACAGTAGGACACCAGGTGTCAGAGAAAAAAGCTGCAAAGGCAAATTCCACCAAAGAGGTGGTCCAAAGGGACAAAACAGAGCCCTAAAATTGGCTCTAATTTATTTCATGATCGTTTTAAAACATTTGAAGAATATGGGAAGAGGAATTCATCTAGAGGAAACTACAGTTCTTCAATTTTTAGATACTTCAAAAACAATAGTGAAGTGCTATTGAGAGTTTATTGTAAGAAGCAAGGGACAGTGCTTGTGAGTGGGGTGAATGTGTGTGCACACATGGCAGTGTAGCATGTGTGTGAATGACATGGTGTGTGAGAGTATGCATGTATATAGGGGGCGTGGTGATAAAGCACACTGAACACATTGCTTTGTGAACCTCTAAATAGTCACTTACCTGAGAAAACAACCAATACCACTTGAAGCAGCAGTCCCCAACCTCTTTGGCACCAGGGACCAGTTTCATGGAAGACAATTTTTCCACACACGGGGAGCAGGGGCATGGTTTTGAGATGATTCAAGCTCATTACATTTATTGTGCACTTTATTTCTATTATTATTACATTGTAATATATAATTAAATAATTACACAACTCACCATAACGCAGAATCTAATGCCATCGCTGATCTGACAGGAGGCGGAGCTCAGGTGGCGATGCGAGCAATGCGGAGCGGCTGTAAATACAGATGAAGCTTCACTTGCTTGCCATCAGTCACCTCCTGCTGTGCAGCCTGGTTCTTAACAGGCCACAGACTGGTACTGGTTCACGGCCTGTGTTGGGGACCGCAGACTTAAATGATCCACCTTGAGAAAATGAACACAGTTTTGCTAACTGGGCTCTCTTTAAATGCAAAATGGATACCAAAAACTTTCCAGTAAATCTATGTTCCCTAGAAGCAAACTTCCACCATTCTCCAAGAGGTCCATTTATCACCTTCTCTTCTGTTTTTTGACCTCCAATATTCCCTCTAACCCACCCCAAATTTAAAATTAATGACCCTACTTCATATTTCACCGAGAAACTAGGCACAGTCATGCAGAAATTCTCCCATCTTGCCAGCACTGGCTCCCCCTGTACTGGAACTCACATGCTCTGCCTTCCTCCTTCGATGACGGAAGCTGCGTTTCTCTTCTCATCAGAGGCTAACGTGTTGTTGTGCTCTGGGTCTCATCTTCTCTATCCTTCACAAAGATTTCTGTGAGTCTCTGTTGAATGGGCATACAGACTTGCTCTAGGATCTTCCATCTCTAACAAGTGTTCCCACGATCCTGCAACCCTTCCCACAGACTGCTCTCACGTCTCTGCTCATGTCACAGCAAAGCTTATTAAAGTCGCTGTCTAATATTCACTGCCTCTGTGTCTTCACTTCCAGAAACCTCTATGACCCCCTTCAGTGGGACTTCTAGCTCCTCCTCCAACCCAAAATAACCAAGCCTCAATGACTTTCCTATACCAAAGACGGTCTTTACTTCTCTGAACTTATTTTACTCTCTCAACAGCATTTTTCAAAGTTACTATCCTCTCCTTCTTGAAATATTTTTCTCTCTTGGTTCCCACAAAACCCACTCTTTAGGTTTCCTACTACTTTACTGTCCATTCTTTCTCAATTCCTTTACTAGCCACTCTTCTGCCAGACCTCCATCTGCGATCTCAGGAATAAATCTTCATCCTTTTTTTGTTCTCAGTCTATGCTCTCCCCCTGGTGATCTTGTTCTCCTGGCTATAGATGCTATCTAATTGCTGGTGACTTCCAATTTTATATCTTTGGGCCCAACCTCCATGATGAGTTCTATACTCTAAATATCTAACAGACTATTTGAAATCTCCACTTAGATATTCAACATTTACACCTCCAACCTAATATTTTCAAAACAGAATGTGTATGTGTTGTTTGTTTTTGCTTTGGGTGTGTGTGTGGGGGGGAGTGAGGGGTCTTGGCCTCCAAAACCTATTCTTTTCAGTGGTCTTCTATATCTCCATCAATAGTACTATAAACCAATTGGATTTACAATACAATTTAGAATCACAAAACCTAGGAATGATCTTGCCCTTCCCTTTCTCTCATTCTCACATATGGTCCCAAGTCCAGTGGACTCTAACTCCAAAATACATCCTGATTCCATCCACATCTCTGTTTCTATGGCAAGCACGAGGCGTCAGCCACTGTGTGGTCTCTCATCTGGACTGATCTCTTGCTTCCAGTGCTGCACAACCCTGATGTCTAGTCTTCATACTGTGACATCTTCTCCCAAGTCTCCTCTTTTTGCTCACTGTGCTCCAACCACACTGGTCTTTGTTATGATCTCTAAACAGGAAAACCGTATAGTGGTCTCAGGGGTTTGCCCTTGCAGTTGCCTCTGCCTGGGTTACTCTCCCCTCTGCGCCTCACCTAACTGATCCTTCTTATCATTTGGTCTCATCTCAGATGTCAACTCTGCAGAGAACAACCCATTTAAAATTGACCCACATCCCCCACTTCATTTTCCATCACACTATCATATTTTATTTTCATCAAAAACTTTTAAGAATTAAAATTTCTTATTTATTTGTGTTTTTTATCTCCCTACTAGAATATCAGCTCTGTGAGAACATGTCTGTCTTGTTCATTTATTGTATCCAAGGCACTTAAACCAGGGTCAACAGGTAGGTGGTGCTCAGTAAATATTTGTTGAATATAGAGATTAATTTATTATATTATGTTGTGAATCCTCAATCAGGGGTAAGTGCCATAAACTAACCACCTGAGCTGACGCATGAAGACAGGTCTTATGCTAACTTATAATAAATGCCCTCTAGGCCTAACAGAAAAATGTAACCCAAACACTTCAGTTGTACAGAGAGAATTTTAACAACAATAAAAAAAATGCAAGGAAAATTGTTCAAGCTCTATGTTTCATTCCTTTCTTCAATGTGGTAGTATAATTATTAATACACAGTGCTATAAAAATCCCTATGTATCTATATATGTAATAACAATACATTTATCATAGCAGAGCTGTTCAGTTATGACAAATTAACTTTTAATCATTTGGTGAATCCATCTTTCCTGCATCTCACTAGATACAATTACTTCAATATTTTCTGTGTGTCAAAAGGAGATAGCTGTTGACACCAAATTGCTGGAGTGGCTATACTAGTATCAGACCAAATAGATTTAAAACAAAATGTTACTATAGTTAGAGAGAGAGATTTCAAAATTTCAAGAGAGTCGATTCATCAGGAAGATTTAACAATTAAAAACATATATACACCTAAAAACAGAGCCTCTAAATACACAAAGCAAAAACTGACAGAATTTAAGAGAAATAAAGCACTCAACAATAATAATTGGAGACTTTACTGCCCCATTTTAATAATGGATGTAACCGCTAGGGAGAAGATCGATCACCAAGGAAGCGAAGGACTTGAACAACACCATAATCCAACTATATCCAACAGACATCTGTATAACAACCTACCTAACAACAGGATACACATTCTTCACAAGTACACATGGAGCATTTTCCAAGATTGATCATACGCTATACCATAAAACATGCCTCAGTAAACTCAAGAGGATTAAAATTGTGCAAAATATGCTCTCTGACTACAGTGAAATTAATTACAAATTAACACCAGAAGGGAATTTGAGGCATTCACAAATATGAGGAACTTAACAAAATCCTTAATAACCAATGGTCAGAGAAGAAATCACAATGGAAGTTAGAAAATACCTTCATATGAATAAAAATAAAAACACAGTATACCAAAATTTACAGGATGCTGAGAAAACAGTGCTCAGAGGAAAATGTATATGCATAAACACCTATATTAAAAAATAAGAATTATCTCAAATCAATAAGTTAATTTTCCACCTTAAAAAAGTAGAAAAAGAAGAGCAAACCAAACCCAAAATAAGTAATATACTTTCTATCTCTATAGATTTGCATCTCCTAGACATTTAATTTAAATGGAATCATAATAAATGTGGTCTTTTGTGACTGGCTTCTTTCACTTAGTAGAATGTTTTCAAGGTTCATCCATGGTAGCATGTATTAGTACTTCATTCATTTTAATTGACAACTAATATTCCTTTGTAAGACTATACCACACATTTTTTATCCATTCATCAGTTGATGAACATTTGGGTTGTTTCCACATTTTTGACTATTATGATTAATGCTGCTATGAACATTCATGTATGTACAAGTTTTTGTGTGAACACACATCATTTCTCTTGGATATACATCTGGGAGTACAATGCAGAGTCATATAGTAACTCCATACTTAACAATTTGAGGAACTGTCAGCTATTTTCCAAAGTGACTAAACTATTTTACAGTTCTACCAATAAAGAATAAGGATTTCAATTTCACTGCATTCTCACCAACGCTTGATATTGTCTGTTTTTTTTAATTATTCTAACTATCCTAGTAGGTGTGCAGTAGTATCTCACTATGGGTTTGATTTGCATTTCTCTAATTACTAATTTAAACATCTTTTTATATGCTTCTAGTCCATTTTTATATTTTCATTAGAGAAAAGCGTATTCAAATCCTTTTCCATTTTTAAATTATCTTTCTATTGTTGAGTTGTAGGAGTTTTTTTTTTAAATATTCTGGATATAAGTACCTTATCAAATATATTATTTACAAGTAATTTTCCAGTCTGTAGGGCATATTTTCACATTCTTTATTATATTACATGCAGCACAAAGGTTTTCATTCAATGTCTTTCAATTTATCTATATTTTTCTTTTGTCACTTGTATTTTCAGTATCATATGTAAGGAGCCATTGCCTAACCTAAGGCCACAAAGCTTCACTCATATGTTTTCCTCTTAAATTTAAATCTTTGATCCATTTTGCATTAATTTGTCTGTGGAGTCTAATGTCCTTGTTCTGTATGTAGATATCCATTTGTCCTGGCACCACTGAAAGACTATTCCTTCCCCTTCAAATCGTCTTGGCAGTTTCACTGCCCTTAAGATCCTCTGTGTTCCACCTTGTCATCTCTTCTTCTCTTCTAACTCCTGGAAACCACTGTCTTCATAGTTTGGCCTTTTCCAAAATGTTATATAGTTGGAATCATACGATAAGTAGCTTTCTCAAATTGGCTTCTTTCACTTGGTAATATACATCTAGGGTTGTTCCACACATTTTTATGGCTGATAACTCATTTCTTTTTAATATGGAAAATAGTCCATTCTCCAGTTGTAGCACCGTACATCCATTCACCTACTCAAGGACATCTTGGTTTCCTCCACATTTTGGCAATTGTGATTGTGAGAAAAGCTGCTATAAACACTCAGGTGTAGGTTTTCACGTGGACATAAGTTTTCAACTCATTGAGGTAAATAGCGAGGAGCACAATTGCTGGATCATATGTTAAGAGTATGTTTAGTTTTGTGAGAAACTGCCAAAATTGTTTTAATAGAAAATAAAAACTGTAACGTTCAGACAGAAAAATAAAGCTGCCTAAAAAGAAAACATTAGAAAGGCCTAATATATGAACTCTAAATCACATTGCCAAAAGACAAGGACTTGAACTCTAGAGAGCTTTAAGGGATGGGGAGCTGTAACTTAAGACTTTTCTGTACAAGTGTTGTGTCATTTATGAAAGTGGAAGACAAATATCCGCAGAGATGCAATGGCTCAGACAATTTGTTACCCAGGTAACCTTCTTTTGAAAATTGCTTGAAATGAACTCTAAGTGTCCAAGGGATATAGCGAATTAAGAATTCAAGCATGGAAAAATTGTTGGGTAAGAGGACTGGTGGTAAATACAGTTTTCCTGGCCCTCCCTAATTAGAACAAATCCCACACTATAGGCTCTGTAGGACCCTGTTCCTTCTGGATGACACTGGTCACAGTCACTGGTATATACATGTTGCTATAACTGCCTGATCAATATCTGCTGCTCCCATTACACATGTGGTTCTCGTGGGCAGGCAGTGTGTGCTGTTGCTCACCTTTGTAGGTACCTCTGCCACCAGCATGATGCCTGGCATCAGAGCAGGCACTTGCTTCTTGGTGAGTGAATGGCCATGAACAAATGAACTTGACATTTCTACTCTTGCACTTACCCTCCCTCATCCAATTATAATTTATTTGTGACACACGTCTCCTTTGTGAATTCCTCAAAGACAAGTACTACTCCTCATTCATTTCTGCATCCTAAGAGTGTTGGACACTGCTCAAGCTAAACAGAGTCACTCAGTTAATATCTGCTGAATTACTGAACTGAATCCTGTGCCACACCTCCCACTCACCACATACCCCTGCTGCACTAAACAACCCAAATGGCATATGCTCTTTCATGCCTCTGTGCCTTTGTCTATGGTGTATTTTAGCCTGTGATTCTTTGCCTGTAATTTAACTTTATGAAGTCGGACAGCCTTCCAGCCAGCTCTGGCACTGTCTTCTCTATCAATACTTAGGCAGAACTCACGGCTAACAAAACAATTGTCCACATTGAACACAAATTAATGGCATGTTTGTTTGTCTCACACATTGAACAAATAAACAACAGTGGACTCTGAGAATTTAAGTTTGACTTTTCCAACTTAAGGTACCATGCTACCTTAACTCATAGTAGATACTCATTAAATGTTTGCTACACAAATGAACTTCCTAAAGAACTACATAAATGAGCCTACTAAAGCCACACATGTGTGAGTGGTTGCTTACCTATTCAGAACGGCCTTGAATAGATAAGTCAAAGATTGGCCAACATGGAAGTAGCAAAATGAAAGTGAATACCATGAATTCAGGAAGGGCCTGCAAATGGTGGCCAAGCATTCCTGAAGTTACCTGAGTTTGGTTTGAGTAGAGAGGAGGGCTTGGCCTTCTCCGTGCCTCAAAGGATACGGTGCTCTCAAAGTTTGGTAAAAGAAACTGAGCTCAAGGTTTTGCTATGTCATACTGAAATTATTTTCTGTCTTTTGGTTATAATCATGAAGTTTCACTGCTTTCAAGCTCTTCCCACAAAATTGCAAGATGAAAGGAAGGAGGTTCTTCAGTATCTTTTAAATTTTGAATCTAATTAATAGTTAAATCATGGAATATTCCTTATCAAAATTTCCTTTGGTTTGTTGTATTAGATTCATTTTCTCTATCATGTGAAAGTGCCATAATTTTTGATACTTAGAGGATTCAATTAAAGTTTTAATGGGAAGATTTAGTCAATCCTTTAAAATCTGTAGTTTTTTTAAAAATGATTATACTTTCTTAAATGTCAAAACTATAGTTAGATTTGCTTGCTCTATAATTAGTCTCTCTTGCACTTACTTTTGCTGAGATTTTTTTTTTTTTATACTCTTGAAAGTCTGAGATAATCTAAACTTACCTGGCTACTATACATGAAGGTTTTCACGTCCAGTAGTTATTAGTAGTTATCTCAGCCTGCTGAGAAGGTATTTGCACATAAGGAGAACTGAACTGCTCAGCCTTGCCAGAGAAAGCACAAGCAATTTTGGGTGAACAAATAGATCTGAATAAAGTAAAACTCAGCTAGGCACTATGGCTAACACTTGTAATCCTACCACTATGGGAGGCAGGGGTGGGAGGATGCTTTGAGGCCAGAAGTTTGAGACCAGCCTGAACAACATGGTTAGACCCCGCCTCTATAAAAAATTTTAAAAATTAGCTGGGTGTGGTAGCACGAACCTGTAGTCCCAACTACTCAAGAGGCTGAGGCAGGAGGATTGCCTGGGGCCAGGAGTTGCAGGTTGCAGTGAGCTATGATTACACCACTGCACTCTACCCCAGGCAATAATCATGACCCTGTCTCAAAAAAAATAAAAAATAAAAAAGGAGAATCAACGTAACCTGATAGATCCATGGGAAAAAATACACTAAAAAAAATAAATAAATAAAAATTGCTATTATAAATTGATCTGGAAAATATTCTACAAAAGTCAGTACTTTGGATCTCACATAAAGGCATCTTTCTGAGACAGAAAATGCCAAGGTATTACAAGAACAGCTGCACCATTATTTACAGCACATCCAAAATGAGGACGTCCTAGAAAACCATCTTCAAATTCTATTTTTGACAATGTCAAATCCATTTTATAAAATCTGAAAAGTTCTAGAAGCAGCCAATATTGAAGCAAAGATAGCCCAGGATACCAATTCTTTTATATAAGAAAAGGTCAAATGGGTTGGTTCTTGTCTACAAACACAAGAAACAAATTTGAGAAATTAAATTTTAGTTATTAATCTACCTCACTCAACTGTTGTCACAGCTATTACTGATTTTTAATTACCCTTGTCACTTATCAATTTGACCTTGACAGAGTAAGAGTGCTAGAGCAGGAATCAGGGTTCAGGAGTCTGGTTTCGGTCCTGCCATTATGTAGCTGTGTGCCCATGGCTAAGTCCTTTCCTTTTTTAGGGTTTCAGTTTCTCTATTTATAAAATTAAGAGATTGAATAAAATTATCCCAGTTTTGGTTTTGTGGCTAAAGCTAGTTGTATAAAAATGAGATATATGTTGTGACCTGGAAATAAGAAGAAGATAAAAATTTGATAGAAGTTGAGAGGAGAGTTGACTTAAAAGACAAAAGAAAAAAAACATTCAATTCATACATTGTCATGTCAACATTTATAGATAACATTGGTACCAAAGATACAAAAAGAAGATGGCTAAAAGTTTTAAGCCAACAAGGCCAACTAAATCACTGGCTGCGTGCCCACTCTAGTTGATGGGCAGAGACTGTCTGCAGCAGGATGCGAAAGGCCCAGTCTGAGCTCAGTGGAAAAGACTGCTGTGATTCACTGGCAATGTCCACCAAATGCTCGGAAAGAGAGAGTAGCAGTGTATGGAAGTATGGAAGATATTTGCCACATAGGTTCTGAAACAATATTCTACCAAGATACTTATTATTTGTTTCTGAAGATACAGCTAATGACTTTAGAATAGTCTCGATTCCCAAACAGCAGCATACAATCTGTCACATAAAACACAACAAAATATAACTTTAAAAAGTAAGTAGATCCTTTCAGGCCCTTACTGTTCTATAAATACAAGATTAAAGCAGAAAGGTTAGTTACAATAGAGACGGCTACTTGCTTTCCAATTTTCATTCATCTTTTCTATAGTAGTAGAAGCCCTGATTTGATGTGGCCACATGGCTGTCTGGAATAAGCACTCTGTCTCTCAGCCTCTCTCGCAGATAGATGAGACTGTGGGGCTAAGAGCTGACTAACTGGATGTGAGCGGAAGGGACGTGAACAGCTTCCATGTTGTGCTCTCGTTGGGGTCAGAAACTGATACCGGAAATATGGCGCTTTGACATGCTGGCCTAAGGAGCAGGCGCAAGGTCTCTCTGACCTTCCCGGCCGCCCCCCGCCCCCCACACACACACACTCTCATCTTTCAATCCTCTGTCTCTCCCAAAGCACAGGAGGAAGCTGTTTTCTGAAGTTCCCTTATCCAACTAAAGTCCAGACCCACCAAAGAAGAAAAACAATTACCTGGGGTCCCTTCCCTGAGTTTTCATTGAACTTATATCACAGGAAGGAAGACTAAAGTCTGTTAACAAATAAGGACAGACTTTTGTTGCAAACCATTGTCCACTCTGTGAGCCTGAGACAGAGCAGGGACGTCTCTTAAGTGTCTATGGGATGGGGGAGGTCACATGTGAAAATAAAGGAAAAATCTAGAGCCTTTTAGGCTCCTAGCTAGTCTTGAAAAGTGAATGGGCAATCTGATGCACAGGAATATAGAAATAAAAATGGCCCTCCAAGCAAGCCTGAGTCAAGAGGTGTTTTGGTTACCTATAGAAACTAAAAGATGACATCTTAACATAGGTTCTGGAGTTCTTTTTCTGAAACCCTCACATGATGGAAAATGCAGATAAGGGGGAACTGAAGAATTGAACTCTGACTACCATTCTTTGTTCTAAATTTATCCCTAAGGAGCCTGGAAAAAGTCACATCCATCTTAATATTCCTTTTCCCTAATCTAAGAATGTTTGAATCAACCCATGACCCATAGGCCCCTGTTTCAGGATATCCCACCTCTTTGGGCCAGACCGACATACTGATTTACAGTTCTGCCTGCAACTTCTGCTTTCTTGAAATGTACCCCTGCCTTAACAAACCCTTTTGTGTAAGCCATCAGGGAGCTCAGGACTTTAGCATTAGCTGCCTATTCCCCTTGCGTGGTGCCATGCAATAAAATGCCTCTTTCTCCCCCTGCCACTCTTAACTTTAGTGTCTGGCTTTGCTGCGCTGGGTGAGTGGACTCCAGTTTGGTTTGGTAACAGGCCTAACAGACTTTGCCCCAGATCATTGTATGTTCTTCAAGCCCATCAAATTTTCCCTAATAATCATTTATTGTCCCTCAACAGAATTCCTCTTCTCTCCACTTGCCATAACCTGCTTTGCCAGAATCCAAGCCCACATTCTTTCTGTAACCTGAAGATGTTATATAAGCTTCTGCACCCCACTGCGGGGGTTGGGTTTTCATTCTGAAGACTCCCATGTACACACACTAAATAAATTTGTATGTCCTTTCTCCAATTAATCTGCCTTTTGTGAGTTGAATTTTCAGCAAAATTTTAGAGGGCCAACACCTTACACTCATTTTTACTATGATCATCACACCCAAATTTACAAATTAGACTTTTTTGACACCGAAGAAGAAGGAACAAATTGCTATTTGGAGGTTACAGCTTTATGCCACAAATATTTCCTGGCTGTAATCAATGAAGCACATTGAAAAGTATCTTTAACAAATTATATTTGACAAAGCTAACGAAACTGTTGAGACACAGATTGCCACTTATAATTATACAGTCTACTTGTTATGTTCTTCCTAGAACTCTTCACACATTGTGTTCATTACTTGGGTTATTTTCATGGCATTAGATATTAACATTGTAGAAGATAAGAATATGCTATAGCAAAATATGCCTCTTTAGCATAAGAATTATTTTGTCTTGTTTGAGTTGGAGTCTGGATTAAAAAAAATAAGATTTTGAGTTGATTATCTTGAGAAGCAGCAGACACAGGTGAAGCTTTGAAAATAGAAGTTATCTTTTTATAAGGTTAAATTTACATTGGCAAAGGAAATATTCATTTGTAAGCATCTCTCTCTCTCTCTCCCCCCCAGGAAGAGAAGGATGACACAAAACATTCTTATTAATAAAGAAGGGAATGACTTAAAGCTGCTTAACAAACCTTCCTCTTGAACTGTACTTTTCCTGGTCATCCCCATAACTCCATACCTTCTTTCTTTTTAGCTGAAGATGATACTTAAGCCTGAATTCTAAGTCACTTCTTTGAGATTTACTCATTTCCCTGGATATTTCCCATGTATATAAGAGACATACACATTAATAAACTTCCATTTATTTTTCTCTTGCCAATCTGTCTTTTGTTACTGGGGCCCCAGTGAGGAACTTAGAATGGTAGAAGGAAAATTATTTTTACTCTTCTATAAGGTATATAATAAATACATATACAGACGTTCCAAGATTTATGATGCTTCAACTTACAATTTTTCAACTTTAGGATGGTGCAAAGCAATACACATTCAGGAGAAACAGCACTCTGAATTTTGAATTTTGATCTTTACCTGGGCTAACGATATTCAGTATGATATTCTCTCTTTCGATACTGGGCAGCAGCAACGAGCCACAGCTCCCAGTCAGCCACAAGATCACAATCAGGAAGGTAAACAATTGATGCTATACTCTGCAGTGTACTGTATTCAATAGATTACATGAGATATTCAATACTTTAATATAAATATAAAATATTTATATAATATAATATAAAATATTTATATAATATATATATATAAATATAAAATGTGTTAGATGATTTTGCCCAACTATAGGCTAATATAAGTGTTCTGAGCATATTTAAAGTAGGCTAGGCTGAGCTAGAATACCCTATAGGTTAGGTACATTAAATGCATTTTTGACTTATGATATTTTTAACTTGAGATGGATTTATTGTGACATAACGACATTGTAAGTCAAGGAGCACCTGTATTATTAAGTAAAGTTAGTGTTGAATAATAACGGTTTTCTAGATCCCAAGCCCTGTACAATCTTTAAAGTCATCATCCTCATCACCATGTGTTTATCTTTCTAAGACGTGTGCAATTAGTAGACTGTGAGGAGGGGATGGGTATATACATACATAATGAGTGTGATGTACATCGTCTGGGGGATGGACACGCTTGAAGCTCTGACTTGGGGGGGGAGGGGGAGCAAGGGCAATATATGTAACCTAAACATTTGTATCCCCATAATATGCTGAAATAAAAAAACCCTGTGAGATTGACCCTTTTTGTTCTCATGTATAAAAAAATGAATAACGGTATCTGACTATCTCAGGCTTGGTATAAAGATCACAACTAAAATGAACATCAAAGTAAATATAGGTGAAATCTTCATAAGCAATAAAGTTATTTGTCACTTATTTTCTATAAGTCTCAATTTTGCCTGCGAAATGGCAATAATAATAGGAAACTCACAGGTGTTTCCTGAGGATTCAATGAGAAACTGCATGCAAAACACCATATTGTCAAGGACGGAGGAGGAGCTCCATAAGTGATTAACAGTGGCTGAGCAACTTTTAAAAACCGGAAAAACTTAGAAAATCAAAGACGAAGAATTACATATACGTTTTTCACATAGTATAATACAGAAAACTTTCAATTATTTTATCCTCTTTCATTTGTAGTATATTAACATGTTTCAAGTAAGAAAAAATAACAAGGGAAAAAATTTTATGTGAAAATAACATGGTGAGATTTATACTTTCTTTGATTTCTCCCTACTATCTCTAGATGAAAAAAATAATAAAGTTTCAGATGTCCTGTATTATTAACTCCTGTTTCTCTATTGTTTGTAGCTATTGTTTTGATGAGAAAATGTATCAAGGATGTTCTTTTCAGGTTAAAATGTCCCTTGTTATAGGAAACATCTGCTAATTAGTTCTAAGAAAAGGGAAAACTACAAATCAGCCCTGATTTATGCGGTATATACTCAAATGTTCATTAATTGATTTTTTAAAAAATATGAATACATGATATAATTCTCCAATATTAACACATGCTCCTGTTCCTCCAGTTCCTCCATCATTCTTTTCTGTCTTACCTGCTTTAATCAGCTTATTTCCCGTAACCCCTTCCTGGCTTCATTTAATTCTCTGAAAATCTAAACGGTCTGGTCAATCATCTCAATAATGCTCTCTTTCTATCCATGAATATCTTGCTTCACAACTTTTATTTCACTCAATTTGGCAAGTCCTGATTCTCTCCTAAGACATGCATCCATTCCTAAATCATGCACCAAAATAATCTTGAAGGTTTTTTTAAAGATTATTTTTTGTAAATTTCCTAGCACATTCATGAAAGAGAGTTAACTATTTCAAGGTGTTGAAGAAAGATATAATTTATTCAACAGAGAAAAAAAAAGGTGAAGTGGAGATGAGAAATAAAGCTGCCAGTAGCAAGAAAATAGGGTCAGAGAATGAGAATTATGCCAAGAAATTTGAAATGTTAAATAGAAAATCTGGTTGATGCCAGGTGCGGTGGCTCACGCCTGTAATCCTAGCACTCTGGGAGGCCAAGGCAGGAGGATCACTTGAGGTCAGGAGTTTATAGCAGCCTGAGCAAGAGTGAGACCCTGTCTCTACTAAAAATAGAAAAATTAGCCGGGCATGGTGGCGCATGCCTGTAGTTCCAGCTACTCAGGAGGCTGAGGCAGGAGGATCGCTTGAGCCCAGGAGTTTGAGGTTGCTGTGAGCTAGGTGGATGCCAGCAGTCTAGTCTGAGCAACAGAGTAAGACTGTGTCTCAAAACAAACAAACAAACAAAAAAAAAAAACAAATCAAACAAACAAACAAAAAAGAAAATCTGGTTGAGAAAACTCCTAAACTCCTAAGTAAGAAATGGCAGGGAACTTCTATTTTTAGCAATATTGCAAGGTAGGTTATTTGGACCAACTTTCCATGAAAATAAGTCAAAACTCTGGGTTAATTTTTTTTTCTGAAAATTATGAAATAGTTCACAAGATAGGAAATCCTGTGTCAAAATCTAAGTAAAACCAGAGCTCAAAGAGTTAAGTGGCTCACTGAAGACATTTTTCCTGAGGGCATTTACTGATCCTGGTAATTCCAATAGCCTGAGCCTAGGTTTAATGGTAGCTCAGGGCTGAAGAGATGGGGATGGGGGTGGGGGTTGTGCTTGGTCAAATCCCCAATTGGAGAGAGCTTTTACCCAGTAAAGTTAAGGGCTACATCCTCAAGAAAAGTAATGAAACATGACTAAACTTGACCCTCTCCACCCCTTACATATCCTTAAGGTAGACTTACAGCACAAATTCTTATTACTTGGATAGTCCCCAAAACCTCAAGCTATGAATTTCATTTAATTTATAGTGATCCCAGAGTGGTTACACCCTAGGCACCTGCCAAGGCTAATGGAAATCCTCTCTACGAGAGTTCCCTTCGTCTTAGGCCTCAGAGGATCTCCACAAATAATATTCCAAGGAAAATGATCAGCTCATTGAAATCAAAATAAAACAAAACAACTCAGCACAAAAGGAAATAAGGTGCCTAGAGCAAGAATCATCAGAAAGAGCAGAGAGCAACTATTGCTCTCAGTAGTACAAGTATAGATATTGGAGTTATTAGCAAGCAATTTTAAAACAAGTAGGTTAAAGAAATAAAAGATAAGCATAAATCTTATATAGATATTTTTATATCTGTCTACAAAATTGCCTAATTGATTTGGAAAAAAAGCATTTGAACTTCCAGAAATGAAAAATATAATAAATAAAATTAAAATCTTCAGGGATAGGTTTAATAGCACATTAAATACAGCCGAGGAGACCTAGTAGAGGGAGGGGAATGCTCACCATCTTTCCGACATCCTTCTTTACTCAGGGTGAGCTATGACAAATGAGTAATAGAATACTCTTTATAAACAGGGATGGATTTGGAGGGTCACAGATGATGATGGTAGGTCAGCTTTGATAAGAGCACAAAAGGAAGAACACCAAAGCCATGGATTTCTAGACTTCATCCTTGGCCTCAAGACGAATAAGTATTGCTGCTTATATAAAGAATGGAAAGAACACAGAACAAATCAAAATCCACTTTTAGAAAAAAATATGCTCATCATACACATTAGATGTTTCTTTCCAAGTATTTAATTATACCATTTTCTTTCAGCATGAAAATGAATGCAAAGGACATAAAGTGATATTTTTATACTATAATCAGACTTTCATGGAAAAATAACAACCAAGTACTTATTATATACCAAGCAAGGTACTAAGTGTTTTACGCACATTATCTCCTCAACCCTCACAATATCCTGGGCAGGAGGCATTAATAGCCTCATTTAATACTCAAGGAAATAGATTCAGAAAGGATAAATACATTGTAAATGATAGAAGAGGATTTGATGCTGTGTATGCTGATCTGAAAGCCCAGACTTTCAACACCTAGAACAGTGTAATTTTATATACATAAATTCAGAATAAAACAAAAGTGCCATTTTATTTTTAAAAAGCACTTTTTACACTTATACCGCTTCAATGAAGTTCCCACTAAATTTCTTATCGGATCTTTGACAACTTACTATGAAACTGGAAGAATCCTGCTATATCGATGCCACTATCTTTATTTATTTTTGTAACATTTTTTTATTTCAGCATATTACGGGGGTATAAATGTTTAGGTTACATATATTGCCTTTGCCCCACCTGAGTCAGAGCTTCAAGCATGTCCATCCCCCAGATGGTGCAAGCTGTACCCATTAGGTGTGAATATACCCACCTGCCTGGCATCCGATGAATGTTATTAATATCTGTGTACTCAAGTGTTGATTAGTTAATACCAATTTGATGGTGAGTACATGTGGTGCTTGTTTTTCCATTCTTTATGTTTCTTACCATTCTACATTGTGAACGATGACTTAGAGGGAGATTTTTTAAAGACAACCTGATAACTATAATTGATTTAAGATCTAAATGATCATGCAGGTTAGAGTATTGGTCAATTACATTAAGTTTTTACTTAACGTCATCTATTGTTTCCTGGAAACCGCAGTTTTAGTTGGAATGAAGCCAATCTTACCATAGGCTAATTGATATAAACAAGAGTTAAGTTCCTATGGTCACAAAACATCTGGTCACAAAAACATCATCAAACTTGTAAATAAAGACCAAAACACTTCTGATATTAAAATTTGAAATACATGTAAGATATATATATATTTTTAAAAGATTAATAAAAAAGTAAGATAATTATGTACCGGCTTATTCCAATTCATGGTTGTAGGTGGCCAGAGCCTTTCCCAGCAGCTCAGGGCACCAGGAGGAAACCAGCCCTAATTAGGATGCCATCCCATTGCAGGTTGCACTCACACACACTCATTCACACTGGGACCATGTAGATATGTCAATGAACTGAACATGCACAGCTTTGGGATGCAGTAGGAAACCAGTACCTGGAGAAAACCCATGCAGACATGGGGAGAAAATGCAAATTCCACATAGACAGCGACCCCTGCTGGGAATCAATTTTTTTCTCATCAATATTATAAGAAAAAAACATTGAACTAAATGACATTATTTGAGGACCTCATGTATAGTGAGACGAAATATAACAGCAATGAAGGGAAAGCCTCCACTCAGTTACACAGTCAGTTGCAGAATGTTAACAGACATCAATGAAAGTGTGCTATGAGTGAACCGGGGTATGTCTTCAAGCTAATTTTAGTTTATATATATATATATGTATATAAGTATGTATTTTTAATCATAGTATTTAGACCAAGGGAGGCACTAGTCTTGTTCTTTTCGATACTATTTTGAACAAAGACAGAGATGTGACTGGAAACTGCATCACATGAGCCATTGTGTTAACTAGATGTTTAGCCTATAAAAGAATATAAGAACATAGGAAAGGGGAGAGGTGACACAGGTGGACATGTGCCCTCAGGCATCTGTCTATAAAGAGACCCTATTGATTATTATCAGGGATTTTTAATTCAACTTTGCAAATTAGATTAATTGAGCCTATTGTCCCTGCATTACTAGAAGAGCAGACTAAATAGGGACTTTATAGCGTTCTTAGAATATCAGAAAAGCTTGTGTGAGAAAGAAGAACTTCAAATGCTCTAGGGTAAGGTCCCAAGATGTGTAACTAGTCTCAAAAGAAAATAACTTTGGAGAGCTTGGAAGACATTTCTAATCAAATCATGCAAAACAGAAATGCCTGTTTCAGGATGTCATAGACCCAAAGTTCAAATACAGGATAGACAACAATTTGGCAGATATGAGGAAAGGGACTAAAATAAGGCGAGTTCATAGGATTAATGAACTACAAAGCCCCTCCTACTCATCCTAAGATTATTTTAGACTGAAACCTCCAAATATATTTCTCTTTCTTTATCTCTCAAGAACTTCCAACCTCATTTTCAAATACTTGTTTGAAACAGTCACCCTCAAAATTCCCATCTTAAATCCATTCAGTTAAAGACCAGAATGCATCATCTGCCCAATTTCTTGTTTCTATTCTGATACCACATTATCCTAGTCATTCAAGCAGGAAAGCAGTCATTATGGGCCCCTCCTTTTCCTCCTCAATCAGTTGCTAAATCATGTGGGTTCTGCTTTACACAGTGTCCTTCACACCCACCCTCTCCTTTCTAGTTCATTCTCAGTATCCTAGTCAAAGGCTTCACTATTTCTCACTTAGGCCACTTATTAACAAGCTGTTAACTATTATCCCTCCTTGTGATCTCACCTCCATTCAATTTATCTAATACATAACAGAAGAATCAATTTTTCTCAAAAGTGGACTTGATGACACATCTTCCTTTTCAAAAATCATTACCTCCTATGGAATTAAGCACATCCTCTGCACACTGGGATATGGTTAAAAAGCTACATTGAACTGTTCCATTTTCGCTCTTGCTACAATCACAGGTGCAACATCCTCTATTTTTGCCAAAATTTTTTATTTTAAATCCTTGCATTTTCTATCTCTTTATCTCAAGTAATATTAAATCTTTGCCTGGAGTGCCCCTGTCTCATTTTCACCTTTATGGTTAAAGCTCATTACAAATGCTACCTGTTTAGTCTAAGACATGAGTGATCACTCTCATTTATACTCTTTTATAGCCCTTTGTTTTATATTTTCTTTAGGCCACAATGTAATTCACTTTGTGTTATAAGTACAGTAGTCCCTCTTACCCACAGTTTAGCTTTCTGTGGTTTCAGTTATCCTCGGTCAACTGAGCAGCGTGATGATATTTTGTGCTGTCCTGCTCCATCCTGCACAGGATGTGAATCATCCCTTTGCCCAGCAGATCCATGCTGTAGATGCTACCTGCCTGTAGATGCTACCTGTTAGTCACTTAGTAGTCATCTCGGTGATCAGATCGACTATCTCGGTATTGCAGTGCTTGTGTTCAAGTAACTCTTATTTTAAATAATGGCCCCAAAGCACAAGAGTAGTGATGCTGGCAATTTGGATATGCCAATGAAAAGTCAGAAAGTGCTTCCTTTAAGTGGAAACATGAAAGCTCTCGACTTAATAGGGAAAGAAAAAAAATTACATGCTGAGGTTGCTAAGATCTACAGTAAGAACAAATCTTCTACCTGTGCAATTGTGAAGAAAGAAAAAGAAATTCATGCTACTTTTGCTGTTGCACTTCAAACTGCAAAGGTTACGGCCACAGTGAGTTGTAAGTTCTTAATTAAGATGTGTGAACTAACACCAGAATCCTAAGCCCCTCAACAGATAGAACGGACCTCCTTTGGCTAAGGAGACCTCAGAAAAGCTTTTAAAATAAGTAAGTTCCCGGGGCCTGGGGAGATGGAGGGTGGTCACGTCTCAGTATACTCCCTTTCTTGTTGATCTTTTACCAGAATTCTTTCCTAAGAGTTAAGCAGAAATTAGCATCGAAAAGTAAGAAATAAATCACTCATTTCTCCACTGATTTCAACCAATCGCTTGACTCTGTGGCCGGACTCCCCTCCCCTTTGCAGTTTCCACATGACAGCTGACCAGTTTCATAATGCATTCTCTCCTGAAAAGTAACTACCTTCCCCCAGTGGTTCTGGCCAGTTTATGGAGGCTGTGCACTGACTGCCTTCATGTCCTCTATTTCACCATTCCATATAGGGCCTAATTGTACTACATTTAAATGTTAAGTCTCCATTCCAAAGTGAACATGAGACATATGTAACATACATGCTAGCTTACTAGCATGTGTGTACCCTCCCTCGTGAATATTCATACTCCTCCTGTAACCTGTTAAATATGTATACTTGGCTAAGTCATTCAGGATAAATTCCCATCTCACCTTTCCTCCTTCAAAGCACCTGCTTTATGGTTTTATCCGGAGGTTCTGCTTCCTGCCTGCAGGTTGTAATACCCTCTTTTAGATATATTTTACTCCTTTCTAAATTTATAGATTTTGTAATTTTTTCAGTCGACAGATGGAAAAGGAATTAAATTTGTGGATGGAAGACATGATCAGAAACATGGGCCAATTGACGTAATATGGTTTGGTACTATCCACTGTTTCAGGCATCCACTGGGGGTCTTGGAACCTATCCCCCATGGATAAGGGGGGATTACTGTATTTACATACCCATAAGAATTTGTCCTATTAAACTTCAAAAGTCTGGGGCACAAGGACTGTCTACTCATCACTGATGCTCTGTAGCATCTGGCACAGTGTATATAAGTGTTCAATAAATATGGAATAGACCAATTAATACTGCCATTTTTCAGCGTGTACATTTCACTCTTGATTTTAAGCTGGTATTCTCATAAAAATGTAAAAATTAAGCATATAATCCATACCTAATCATCACTACCACTGGAGAAACCTGTCAAGGTATATTTCCTCCTGACAGTCAACAGTGAGGATTTAGTATACCCTGAGGAAAGTTAATTCACAAAATCCATTAGCTCTCTGGGTTGAGAGGATATATCACATTTGCAAATCAATTCTCTGCTTGAAACATCCTTCCTGGTGGACATTATTTTTTGGTTTTATTTAACAAGTACAAACACATATATAATGTATACTATGGCTCAGGCATTGCTCTACCTGCTTTATAAAAATAAATCATGTAATTTTATCATATAGTTTGATATATAAACTCTTTTATTTCAGGGATGATGCTAGCAGTATATTTTATGGTGCCTGCTTAGCCACATCCCCTTTTAGGTGAAACTGCCCCACTGAGAGCACAGGTTTAAGCTCAGCTAAAGTCAACCAAGAATCCTTCCAACTCTTACCCTCTGCCTCCCTCCACAGACACTCCTACACTGGTGACAAGGGAGTAGAACTAGAGATGGACTCTGTGGAGGGAAGAATAATGGCCCCTTAAAGAGGTCCACATCCTAATCCCCAGAATTTGTGAATGGCAAGAGGGACATTGTAGATGTGATTAAATTACAGATCTTGATATCCAGGTTTAGCCAGGTCAGCCCAATGTAATTATAAGGGTCCTTAAAAGGAAAAGAAAGAGGCATTACATTATTATTCACTCCACCTGGGTGAGGATATTAACGCCAGCACAAAAGAGAGAAGAAATGGATCTGTTCCTCATTGGAGCCTTTTAGGCTTTAAATCAAAGAACTGACTGGCCTTAATAAACAAGAAGGAATTTATTTTGGTGATAACTCCAACAGGTAGAGAAAGTAACTTTCCTATTTTAAAGGAAATATTAAAAAGCATAAGGAAAACAAATATAAAACTCTTGCTAATTACCCAAGTAGTTAAGTTAGTAATACTCTGTAGTTGATTGACTTTGATTTGTAAGGTGATTCAATAATTTTAAGAAAGTGTCATATATTATGCATGCTTATACACACACATATTCATATACACACCAATTTCTACCATAGACCATTCACAAAATAAATGCTACATGGATTATAGATCAAGTTGCTTTCTTTAAAAAAAGCCATAAATGTACTACAGTTTAGATTTTGATATTAGCTTTCTTAAATAACACCCAGCAAAGGGAAAAGAACATGAAAGGCAAGACTGATACACTTATCTTGTAAAAATTTAAAAATTTTGAACAACTTAAGCCGAGTAAAAAAAGAAAAAAAACACACTCTAAGAAAATATCTGCAACGTATAAAATCCACAAAGGATTAAAATCAACAATTTACAAAATATTACCTAGAAATCAGTGAAAAAGAAAACAAATCAATACAAAAATTGTCTAAGGTTATCAATAGGTATTTATGAGAGAAAAAAGACAAAATATCCAGTAATAATATGAAAAAATGAACTCACTAGAAATCAGAGAAACACATATTAAAACAACATGTCAGTAGCATTTTCTATTCTCAGTGCTTCTAAAAGATAAGGGGCCTGTGAACTCTTATATCCTACTGGAGGGAAAATAAATTGGTATCGACATTTGGAGGGCAGTTTGGCAGTATCTATTAAAATTAATTATGCCTGTACCCTATGACTATCAGTTCCACTTCATAGTGTTTATCCCAGAAAAATACTTGCTTATGTGTACAAGGAGGCAAAATTATGGATTATAACTGAAGTATTGTTTGTAATGGTGACACATTTGGACAATCCTAAATAACAATAGAGAAATGATTTAATAAAATTTTTGTGTAGTCTAACTGTGAAATACTCTTCCATCAGTTAAAAAGAATGAATTAGCCTGTATGTACTGAGAAGGGAAATCCTCCAAGATGTGTAAAGATGATCTACAAAACAATCCATAAAATTTTCATAAAAAATGTCTCATTAGTCCTAGTCTTAAAACATGGTGACCCTTGGAGAAATTGCAGAGTAGAACAAGTAGTGGCCAAAGGAGACTAGGATGTTCTCTAAATGTGTTTTATTTTTTAAAAAATATTTTTAATAATAAGAATGGACTTGTATATTACTTATCTAATTAAAAATACATGAAATTTATAAATACTTAAAAAAGGAAAGTAAATCAAGTCAAATATCTATGTAAAATGAATAGCTAGATGAATGAATAGATGAATGGGGCTTGTAAAATTTCCCTGTTCTGGGAACAAAAAATATATTTCATATTTATGATGACAAAATTTAATTCCATAGATAAAAATATGGACTTGAGTGTGGCCAAAAAAGTCACTAAAATTAATAATTAATTTTATTATTTTTTAAAATTTCAAAGATATATGATTTTCTATTTCTATTTATTCTTATTCATTTACATTGAATTACCGTTCTGATTGAAAGGAAATGATCAGATCAACCACAAAATATTAAGCGGAATCTTACCTCGGCAAAATTTTCTGAGTAGATTTACAACTTGCATTTGGGAACAATGAAAAGTAATGCATGCTACTGAGTAATGAAAACATGAGCATAAAAGTTGACTATTTTCGTATGCATGACAAAGCTTTGAAAATATTTTCATACCGTACTTGGCATCTTGTTCATTTGCATTAACCTACTTTTGAAACATCCCTAATGTAGCATTCCTCCTTTGCTCTTCTACCTGTGTGTGTGTGTGTGTGTGTGTGTGTGTGTGTTTGTGTGTATGAGTGGGTGAAAGAGAGAGAGATAGAGAAAGGGAGACAGAGAGACAGAGACAGTAATGTGTGGCAAGAAGAATGGAAATCTAATTTAAAAGAGTTCTTCACTAATGCTTGTTGAGAAAGTTTAGTCTTTAAATCAATATTCTATACACAGAGACACACAGACAGACATATAGGTTTTTTGATGTAAAACAATACAAGTCAGTATTTTCTCATAGAAAATCATCAAGTTGACTAGCTCTTTATGGAGTAGCTCCTTCTCCTGAAATTGATTATAGAATGCTTTTAACCACATCTCTATCAGATAATGGTATTTCATACTTTCAGAAAATTAGGCATTAAATAAAATCAATCAAATATTTTATTTCTTGAGTTTCTACTATGTGCTTGGTTCTGTGGAATGATGGGTAATAAATACAAGTGTAGAATGTAGCCCCATCAGGTTTTTGAGGAATTCTTTGGGGTCAAAGGAAAAGACTCAATTACGTTTTCCCAAGGAAAGGGGGATCCCTAGGTGAGAACAAAAAGCAGGGAACCATTAGACCTGTACCATTTCTCAGTCCCTGCTCCATCTGTTCAAGAGTCACATGGTCTCCCCTCATGGCATCTCAGTTTTTCCCTGTGAGACTCACTGGGAAAAAATATGGAACATAAATAGAAGAAAGTAAAAGTACCTGAAATCCCACCATGGGAGAAAACCATTATTTATAATTTGGCTATTTATTTTCCAGATTCTTCCAGTGAGCTCGTATTTTTTAACAGCCAGAAAAATAATTAAAGCTGTTTCTATTTTAAATAATAAATATGGGGGGGGAATCAACAAGTATATTGTGTTGGTTATCCAAATAATTAATATTTTTTTGCAGACAGTTTAGGAATTGTCATCTCCACTAGGCACTGAAAGAATCTCCCAGAAGTAATGAAGCTGAACTGTCCAAGGGAGATTTTTCAGTCTCCATCTACCTGAAATTCTATTCCAGGAAAAGAAAAAGAATTAATTCTTCATTAACATTGGGACCTGTGACCCAGCGATGGAGCCCCATTATACTGCTTCTTTGCCATTGCATATTTCACTTGCTTTGTGCTTCTTTTAATGATGTTTACTTGAACTTAAAGAGAAACATATTACTGCCATCATTATTTTAAGCTCCATGCTAGCATAATTATACAATTCAGGTGATACCAGCCTACAGTTGAAGCCATGTTTACAATTTAAAAACCGACAAATAATTAGCAAATAAACTGAGTTAGGTTTCATATTGCAATGTATGTCCACCTTTTTATCTACGTTGTCCTCTGCTCGTGTCCGTCCTTTTTTGTGACTGAGGACAGTGAGGACAAAGCTGCCAAAATGCATCACTAATGGCCAGATGTAAAGGCACTTGTTCATGATTCATCCTCAAAAAAAGGTACATTCTTGACCTCTCTCTTCCAATTAGTCTAGCTTTATTTTATCCTATGTTCTTACTGCTATATGGAATTAAAATTGGGAAAACTGTGACACTATTACTTGTCTCTTCAGATATTTACTTGTTAATTTATCTGTTTACTGTTTTTCCTCCACTAGAACATAATATTAATGGGGGCAAAAGCCTTATTTTTTAATTCACTGTTTAATCTCCTACGCTTAGCAGAGTCCTGGAACATAGTAAGTTCTCAATAAATGTATTTGAATGAATGACTTACCGTGGCCCTGAGGTTTAAGCCACGATTAATTTTCTGTCTCTGAAAGTTTATCCTGAAGCCACCATAAAAAAACAAATATCGAAGCAATTGTGGTGCATCAGGACACATTTTTCATTTAAGCTTATTTTCACTCTTAAAATTGTTCTCAATGTACTCAGTATTTTCATTCACATATCAGCATACTCCATGCTCCAGTTCCCTCATTAGTTTATCTTCTTCACTTAATTGAAAATGTTCCTTGTACTAAAATAACTTTTTCCACTTCCCACATTCTTTTTTTTTTTAAAACTCTCATTGGCTTTTTATTGCTGTTCAGATTGAACTTTTTTCATCTTCACCTTCAAGTTTAATCATCATTATTCCAGCCTATTAGCAGCTCGAACATTGAATTGTTACCTCAGTTTTACTCAAGTACATATCCTATTTTTTGTTCCATGAAGACTATCCTTTTTATACATTAAGTAAGTGTGCTAGGTGACTATCTATCTCTGTATCCATCTGTCATATACTTTTAATAAAAGAGTCAACAGATTATATACTCTACATTATCACACTTAGTTCTCTCCTAAGTGGATGTCAGCAAGCAACACAAATAGCCTCACCTTTTAGTGAGGGTTGCAAAGGTGCTTGGACATTGTGGGTTTATTTTCTGGAAGTGGGTGGCCACACATGTTAAGATGAAGTCTGTATTGGTGTGCTGACAATTAACCCATTCTACAGGGCAGCAAACTCCAATTTCAGACATAATTTTTCTAACCTTTTTCTTTCTACCATGCTAGGAATACAGGAATAGTCATAAGCTAAGGATGATAATGGCAACAATCAGTGGACACTTGCATGCATATATATATATTTTTTTTTTTTTTTGGGAGACAGGGTTTTGTTCTGCTGTCTGGCATAAAGAGGAGTGGTGTCATCATAGCTCACTGCAACCTCACACTCCTGGGCTAGAGCAATCCTCCTGCGTCAGCCTCCCAAGCAGCTGGGACTACAGGCATGTGCCACCACGCCTGGCTGATTTTTCTATTTTTTGTAGAGATGGGGTCTCACTATTGCCCAGGCTTGTTTCAAACTCCTGGCCTCAAGTGATCCTCCCACCTCTGCCTCCCAAAGTGCTAGGGTTACAGGCATGAGCCACTATGTCCAGTCCTAAATATTCTGTTACCTAGTTTTAATTCATAATTATAATAAACCCACTGGTCAGGAAATATCTCTAACTTTGACTGGATTTTTTCTTTCAAAGCAAGAAAGGTTTGGATGGATTTCTAATGCATAGTCAAATATGTATTACTATATTAATATTTTTAAAGACATTAGATATTCATTTCTGTTTTACATGAAAGAAGTCTAAAGTACAGATTAAATGGCTGGTATGGCAGCTGCATGGTATCTTCAGAGACTGCAGCTCCTTTTGGCTTTTTACTCTATCATCCTTGTGTTACGTTGCTTGGATCTAGAGCTCTCACCATAATGACTGTATTTCAGGAAGAAAGAAGTGAAAGGGCAAAGGGCAAAAAGGATGTTTGCCAGCTGAACCAGCTCCCTGTATGCAAACTGCCTACAAGCACTATTCAGGGATTCCCAGACATCACTACCCAGACCAGGGTCACGTGACCACACCTAGGAGCAAGAAAGGAAGGGGATGTAATTTTCTTTTAAGCTGGTCATTGCTGTCCCAAATAAAAGTAGGCTTTTACTATAAGAAGAAATGAAGTCCTGATACATGCTAAAACATGCGGGGACCTCAAAAACATTATGCAAACTGAAAGAGGCCAGACCCAAAAAGTCACATATTGCATGAATTCATTTATATTAAATATGCAGAATAGGTAAATCTATAGAGACAGAATGCAGATTGGTAGTTTCCAGGGGCTGAGGGTGAGGGAAGTGGGAGAGATGGGGAACACCTGCTTAATGGATAAGGAGTTTGCTCCTGGGTAGACAAATACATTTGGAACTAGATAGAGATGATAGTTGCACAGCACTGCGAATGTTCTAAATGCCACTGCATTGTTCACTTTAAAATGGCTGATGTGAATTTCGTCTCAATAAAATACATAAATAAACAATTAAGTGTATATTTTTTAAAGTATGTTTTTCTCAGTAAGGCAGAAGGGAAGGAAAAAATATTGAGTAGGCAATCAGTAATCTTTGCCATGGCATCCATTCTTTCAGTTGGCAGAACATATTTTTTTGTTTCAATATATTTAGGGTCTACAAGTTGAGTTCTGTTACACAGATATATTGTATGGTGGTGACGTCTGACCTCTTGGTGTACCGATCACCCAAATAGTGTACATTGTACCCAATAGGCAATTTGTCATCCATCACCCCCCCGCTATCCCTCCTTTTAAGTCTCCAATGTCCATTATACCACTGTGTGTCCTTTTGTAGCCATAACTTTGCTCCTACTTATAAGTGAGAACATGCGACATTTATTTTTGTGTTCTTGAGTTACTTCACTTAGGATAATGGTCTCCAGCAGAACAATATTTATTCAGCACCCAGTATATGACAGATAATGGGCTAAGCTACCATGCTAAAAGTGATTGGCAAGTCCCTGCCCTTATAGTTGGCCCAGAAACATTCGATGGAAAAAAAAAAAATAAGACAAATTCCAATTGAGGGACATCCTACAAAATACTTGGTGAGTACTCAAAACTGTCCAGGAGATCATCAAAAACAAGGGAAATCTGAAAAACTGTCACAGCTAAGAGGTATCTATGGGGATATGATGATTAAATGTAATGTGGTATCTTAAATGGCATCCTGGAATATGAGAAGGACATTAGGGAAAAACTGAGGAAAGCTGAATAAAATATTGCCTTTAGTTAATAACAACATACCAATATTGACTCATTAATTATGACAAATGTACCATACCCATGCAAGTTGTTCATAAGGGAAACTGAGTGTGGGGTATACAGGAACTCTCTGCAATAACTTTGTAACAATTCTGCATATTTAACTCACTTCCAAAATAAAAAGTTAATTTTGAATTAAGAGAACAGATAGTATTTCTCCAAATTTTATACTTTTTCCCCACTTTTGAATTCCCTTTTCTGAATCCTGAAGTAGTTTTATGAAATGGTAAGCTATTACACATATACTATATATAGAATATCTACTGTGTGCTAAGTACTAGGTTAAGTTCTTCTCTGTGTAATATATCATTTAATCTTCATCACAATCTTGTACATTGCCCCAAGTTTACAGTGAGGGAATTGATGCTCAGGAAGGTTATATAACTTGGCTAAGGGCAAATAGTCAAAATGATCTGCTTCCTATATCTTTTCAGTATGCGAAGCTGCCTCCCTTGTCCAATTGTTCTCACAGGGTCATTAACACAGTGAGATGTGATATTTTAGTGTTTGAGTGTGTGCACAAATGTGTGTGTGTACGCGCACGCACGCGTACACTTCCTTTTACTCAGTATATGTCTGGAGAACAGATCACAGCTCTCAGTACTTGTGGCTAAAGTTGGCTGATCCTATCCCTGGTCTCAGGGGTAGGCATATGGCCCAAGACTGGCCAATCAGAGTACTATAACTCCTTGGCCACCAGGGTTGATTCAGGCATGGGCCTGTGATCAAAGTAAGACCAAACAAAAACTTTGAGGTTTCTGAAATGGGGTCACCAAGGATCATGTAAATCTGAGGCTTTCAGGGGCCATTTTTATTCACTAGAGGGACAGAGCCTCACTTTAGAATGAAGTCACCACAGGGGTACAGGGAAAAGAACAGTTAAGAGATGGAGAGACAGAGACAGGGACAGGACAAGGAGGAGGAGGACAAGGAGAAGGAGGAGGACGACGAAAGATAAAGAAACAGACTAAATACTGATAATATCAACTGAACTTCTGGATTCAGCTCTCAGGACAGTGACAGGCCTATCCCTGGGATGCTCAGTTACCGAGTCAGTATATTTCCTTGAACTATTTTCAGTTAGATTTACGTCAGTTACCTCTCAGAGAGTTGTAAGACAGAAAATGTGTGTAAAGAAGCAATATTTTTAATAACACAAGCTTTCCTTTTAGTCAATTGGCTAAAATTAAAAGAAAATATTTGACACTTTACATAAACAAAGTTGTAATAATATCTACAGAACTCTCCTGGAAATGTAAAAAATCAAAACCCATAATTTAACACTTTTAGATTGATTATAAATGGAGCAGTCTATGTTCAAATGCATTTGGCTCAGCAATATGTGTGTGTGTGTGTGCATGTGTGCTATTTCCCATATAATACTAAAAGTAAAGATTTCCTAAATAAATTTAATTTATTCGTGTACTTTATAGTTAACTCAGTCAACAATTTATTCATTAAACCAATGAGTCATTTATTCAAGCATTTAAGGATGGAAATTGTGGTAATTGCTGAAGCCAAAATGAAAAAAAAAAAGAATTATTAAGATATGGTCTCTCTGTCATTAAGATGCTCAGTCTAGACAAAGAGGTATATCAAAAAATTAAAACATCTAATTTTTTTAATATATAATAATTAACATTTCCTAATTGTTGTCTATTTGTCAGGCACTGTTTTAAGCTCTTTGTGTATAGTATTTTATCTACTACAGAAAAAATCCTATGATTTATATATCATTATCATGACTCCCATTTGTCAGGTGAAGACATTGAGGTTAATTGAGGGTCAAGTACTTCCCCAAAGTCACAAACACAATGAGCATGAACTCAAGGGTCACGAATAGCAAGACATCTCTTTTAGCTAGTACTATATTTCCTTACTGCTATTGATTTTGTTTTACAGTTGAGAACACTAATCTTTTTTCCTTTTAAAATCAAAAGTAATGTTGTAAATGTATGCTCTTTTATCTCTTTGACAATGCTTTAGGATGAAATAATCCATAGCTTAAAATTTAAGATTGACAATGTTCAATCGATTTTTGTTTTTTTCAATTGATATTTAAACTTCAAAACTATACTAGTCTATATTTTGATAGAAACATTAAAATATCTATCTATATAAAATAAGCAAATTTCCTCAGTTATTTTTTTATTTTTTTTATTATTTTTTTATTTAGTTTTTATTTTTTTATATTTCAGCACTCAGTTATTTTTTTAAGGTAATGCAGTAAAATTTCCGAAGATATTTTATAGTAAAAGAGATGTTTGAAGTGTTGGGGCTCAGAACACAATACCCCAAAATATGGCACCAGTGTATACAGAATACTTTGAACTGAAGGAAATTGGAAGGCCTCAGAATTAAGGTCTCTTTGACCTTCTCCTGCCCTCCTGTCTCCAGCTTCCCTTTCTCCCCCAAAGTGTGTCATAGAAACCAGAATTCCTGTCCAACCCAACGCCAGGCAGGTCATAGAAACTAGAACTCCTCTCCCCCAAAGCCAGCCATAAAATCTAGAAATGTCACTCTGTGACATTCTCCCTTCTTCTCTGAAAACTCTGTGACAGGTACCTTGCCCTATACCTAGAGAAAGGAATGTCAAGAAGAGGCCAAGAAGACGCTGAACAAAATAGGTCTTGCTGGGTTTCCCTCTCAGACTATTACCATAAGATCATGCCCTTTTATCTAATCACATTTCTACATGGCTGTCCGTTCTTCATTGAACCTAAGCATAAAAATACACAGCTTTCCCTCGGTCTTTGGTTCTTCATTTCTGAAGCCTCCAATGTCACATAAAATTTTGATTAATTAAATTTGTTATGTTTTTCTCTTATTAATCTATCTTTTGTTATAGAAGTGTTGGTCATGACCCTTGTGATGGGTAAGAAAAAGGTATTACACTTTTTTTGTCCCTACAGCAGTTGGCATTTTACATTTTGACTTATTTATATTCTTTCATATATCTTTAAAAACAAAAGAACACGAAGTTATTCACAGATAAGACCAAAAAGCAGAATGATATATATATATATTTTTAATACCAGTGATTGGTTATGGAGGTCAGGTTTATAAAACAATTACAGCTATAATTCAGATACATTTTCATAAACAGGCAAAAAGTCCATAGCTATCATAGACTTTTGTAATTATTTTAATATATAATACATGTGTGTTTTTAAACACAATAGAATAAAAAACACTTTTAAAAACTATATGTCCTTTTTATTAACTGGCATTTTTTGAAAAGCTAAATCAACACTGACACTTTTCTAACATACTCAACATCTATAATTTAAATATGCTTTAAAATACAGGCAAAGAAGAAAGGAGAAAAATAGCTGTCACAAAGTTCTTGTCCTTTGTTCTGTAAGAGGTGCAAGGGAGCCCAAGACCTCAGGCTAAGTCTATCAGTTTAGAATAATGCATAAAATCAAGCATTCTGATTGGCTTATTTCCTGTGATAAGCTGTGCTCCTGACAGATTTCAGTCTTGTGACCTCTAGATCGATAACAGAATAAAATTTCTGTTGTTCTAAGCCACCAGGTTTGTGGTAATTTGGTACAACAGCCTCAAGAAAGTAATACAGTATAATATAATGGTTGGGTATACTTGGTAGTTAGCTAATGGTTAAAGAGTTGTTTAATTTAATTCAGTCAGTATTAGTTGAGTACCTACTATAAGCCAGGTTTATCCTTTGAATCTATGTGAATATTCTTGTGATTTAGTGCTTTTAGGAATTCTCTATGATATCTTCTGCTTCTAAAGACCTTAGAATAGTGTCTTGAAAAGTAATCTGTGACATTTCATACTACATGGTTCATTTTTTTCATTGTTCTTATTTTAGTAATGATTTCATATAAATATAAAAAATAACAATCATAGTAATAATAGTTAACGTATTTCACATGAAATCGCAAGTCACACGTTATGCTAATTTCTTTACACGTGATTTCTTATGATAACAGCCCTATGACATGGGCACTATTATTGTTCTCATTTTATTGGGGATGAAGTTAAGACTTCACAAAGTCAAGTAACTTCCCTGAATTCATAACTCTAATAACCTTGGTTTTGTGATTTCAAAGCCTGTGTCACACTTAACCACTAAGACAAATCATCTCTTTTGACATTATATTTCAAAAATAACTCTCACATTTGTGTGGACAAAAAAAGAATATATATGAAATAAGATGTTAAAACTGAAGTTGGAACTAGGCACCACGTTACAACAGATGCGAAATACTAGTGTGAGTTACAAATCACTAAATAGAGATATTTTAAAGGAAATGGGTAAGCATCTGTTCCTCACTTTTGAACTCCCTGCTGACTTTCAGATTTTAAATGGTTCAGGAAAGTGCAGAGGGGGAATTTGGGGCAGATATTATTTTGGAAAGAGCTGTTATCTGTCTCCTTGAGGAAGAATTGAGGGTTCTCACCCATTATCTTCAGCCAAGTGAAGGAATCTTCTATGGGACCTCTTTGAAATCTATTGAATATATATATTCTTTGTAGTTGGGTAACATAGAGGAATGTAGTTCATCTCATACCTGACAGAGGCAAAGCAACCGTCACAACAGAATACATGAGGCTGTGTTCCAAAACTTTGAGGTAAAGGATATGTGAGTGTTTTCTATACAGTGGGTGTTTATAAGACCTATTTGCCCAGAGCAATGCCATTTTATGCCTGTTGTCACATTGTAATTATTATTAGTATCCCCTTTCACTCACAAAAGTGTTTCAGTTTCAATGATAAATTATATGGTCACCCTAAGAGCAGAACACATCAAAAACAGAGCCAACATTGCCCTGACTTGAGTTCTATCCAGTGGCCTACACGAGTACAAGAACCTCAGCAGCAAGAAACTGGTGGTGAAGCCTAAATCCTTAGAAGAGAAGGAAAGAGTGACAAGTTTTCACACAGAATAGAAATGGGCCAGTCTGTGCCAAGGAAACTGCAAGAGAGAGGGAGAAAGAGAGTGAGAAGGGAGGGTGGGCATTTAACCAGCTATTAGGCTTAGAAATCTCTTTATATCACCTCTTTCTACCCCTCTCCTTCTCTGTCCCTGGAATACTCAGCATGGACTGGCAAGCTGCAGGCAGGAAAGGAGAAGTCCAAGGAAGAGAAGTAAAGATGCCTGCCATGCCTGTCTTTTCTGCTGTAATATTCCTGACTGCAGCAGCCTAAGCTGGGGGAGGGTACACACTTTAACACTAAATCAAGTTCAGAGCCTTAGATGCTACCTTGAGCCAGATGTTCCAATACTGATTGATACTTATGGGTTAGAGTGACCAGAGGGGTCTCTATTAATTACATGTGAGCAGGGAAAAGATTACCCACGCTAAGTAAACCTTAAAGAATGTTTGGAAGCAAAACTGAAATTGCATTTGATTATGTCCCAGATGTTGCTTGTCAAAATCTTGATTACATATACATTTTTTAATCAGCTTTATTGAGATATAATTTACATGCCATATCATTCATCCATTTAAAGTGCACGATTCAATGTTTTTTAGTATATTCACAGGGTTGTGCAACTGTCACTATCATGTAATTTTAGAGCATCTTGTCCTCCCAAAAAGAAGCCTCTTAGCCATTAGCAGTCACTGCTCTTTTCCTTCTTCATGCATCACCCCACCACTACCACCAATACAAGCCCTAGGCAACACTAATTTAATTCCTGTCTCTGTAGATTTGTCTATTCTGAACATTTCATGTAAATGGAATCATACAATATGTGGTCTTTTGTGATTGCCTTCTTTAACTTAGCACAATGTTTTCAAAGTCAACCATGTTGTACCACGTATCAGTAGTTCACTTTTTTTTTTATTGTGGAGTAGTACTCCATTGTATGGACACATCAAATTTCGTTTATCCATTCACCAGTTGATGAATGCTTGGGTTGTTTCCACTTTTGACTATTATGATTAATGTTGCCATGAACATTGCTGCACAAGATTTTGTGTGGACACATATTTTCACTTTTCTTGAGTATATACCTTGGAGTGGAATTCCTGAGTCAAGTGGGATTACAGAAGAATATAAATATGTTTGTAAATATATGAACTATCTCTCGATGAAACTCATAGTAGCAGTTGAATTCAGGTAGTGAGGGGGACAGAAGGAAAAAGAGTCTACTTTTCACTCTGTACTATTTGTATTTTTGGGAATCTTGTACCATAAGCATATACTATCTGTTCAAAACTATTTCATACGTTACATAATGAGAAATATCAGCTCATTCTATCAACCTGTTTAATAGTAAACCATATTACAGTCATCAAAATGTAAGTGATAAGAGAGAAAAAAATACAAGTTTAAGAGAAAACAAAACATTAAAAAATATGACAATATAAATAAAATCAAGGAAATAACTACTTTGAATAAGGACTTTCAAAAAATGAACAGAGCTACTCTCTATGATGATATTACTGAAATCTCAAATCAACTTTCTTGAATTATACCATTCATACACTTATCTACGCTTTTTTTTAATCCACTTGTATTTTCCATTTGTTGTAGTTTGAACTACTCTTTGGGATAAGTAATTTCATGAAGTTGGTCACCTTTTCTATTACAGTCCATGTTCGTTCGTTCTTTCTTTCTTTCTTTCTTTCTTTCTTTCTTTCTTTCTTTCTTTCTTTCTTTCTTTCTTTTTTTGAGGTAGAGTCTCACTCTGTCGCTGTGGGTAGAGTGTAGTGGCATCATCGTAGCTCACTGCAACCTCAAACTCCTGGGCTCAAGCGATCCTCCTGCCTCAGCCTCCCAAGTAGCTGGGACTACACGTGCATGCCACAACACCAGGCTAATTTTTCTATTTTTAGTAGAGATGAAGTCTTGCTCTTACTCAGACTGGTCTTGAACTCCTGAGCTCAAATGATCCACCCACCTCGGCCTCCCAGAGTGCTACGATTACAGGCATGAGCCACCATGCCCAGCCTTTCCCATGAACTGCTAGGTTATAGCAGAAAAAAAAAGGGCAAATGTATTAATATAAATCAATACTTATTAAGCATCTGCTATTAAAAGGAAAACAAAACTGAGATTACAATCAGTATTAAAAAGAACATTGTCTATGGTTGCTTTAGCACTGCAATGGCAGAACTGAATACTTGTGACAGAGACTGAATAGTTGCAAGAGAGACTATATGGTTCACAAAGCCTAAAATATTTACTCTCTGGTCCCTTACAGGAAAACATTTGCTCATCCCTGAAAACCATGTTAATAATGGTAACATCAGAGAGTATTTTAATGCTAAATAACCCGAAGTTAAAAAGTGGTTTATTTTAAAAATTAGATGTATATATGTACATGTATAATATATGTATATGGTTTTTAAATAAACCATTTTATATGTGTATATAGTATATTCACATTTTTATTTATGTGCATATAGTGTATATAGCATATATAGTAACTAGTATGTAATAGCCAATATGTGAATATTAGAAATAAAATAGATGAAATTTTAGTAAAGAGTCATTTATTCAAAAAGTAATAAATAGTATTACCTGGCTAAAAGTTTAATTTATAAATTAGAAAGAAGACAATAAAATAGCCTTTAAGAGAAAACTGCCCAAGATCAAAGAGCTAATAAATTAAAGTATCTGAGAAGAATTAGAGGAAAACCTCTGGAAGTTAAAAGATATATTTCAAATATGAAGTGCCAGGGTAATCATGATATTCATTTAAGAACTGGGAAGTTATTTGATGTGTTTCATCGACAGTAAATGATATAAATTGACTTTCATTTTTAAAAATTTTACCTTTTTCACTTCATATAATACCATAGAAAGAGAAATCTTGAGAAGATGGAATATATAGCAGTGGTTCTCAATTTTGGCTGCAAATTAATTACCTAGGTAGCTCTTAAAAATATGAACCCATTTTAGGACCCAGGATAATTAAATCAGAGTATTAGAGATTCTAATTTGCAGCGAGCATTCAACCACTACTCTCTAGCGTGGTGATTCTCATGAGGATCATGGGCATTGAAACCTCTAGGATTTGAGAGGGGAATGTAAAAGACAGTAGATACAGATTATATATGACATTTTCCTCTTTCCTTTTTCTGGAGAAATATTGTGTAAAATAATGGGAATGTGTTGTCCATGTGGAAATATGGAAGCAGAAAAAAATATTGAAAATCATTGTTATATAGGAGTGGACATAAATTCTTGAGTTCTGCAAAGTTGGTACAGATTCGAGCCCCAGTATGACAATGAGAAGTCACATAAATTCTCTGAGCCTTGGATTTTTAACTGGGCAATGGAAATAATAATAGCGTACTTATTTGCAAGGTCATTGTGAGAATAAGAGAAAAATACTTGTGAAGTCACTACTTTCAACAAGTGGTGGCTATATTATTCTTCAAATAAATCAGTATAGATAGTTAAAATGTAAATCAAATAATTATAATTTTTTAGGCTATCCATTTAAGGAAATAGTGAAGTCTATGCTAAAAAAGATGCATTTTCAACACTACTAACCTTTTCAAGTATTATTAAAATTATACTTATGAGGTAAACACAGACTCTAAATAAAACAATGCACCCAATGTACAAGATAAATTATATAATTTTTCCATGCTGAAAGTGGGGTGGCTGCTAAGTACTTTGCCTCTATTTGACATAACTAAAACTCAACAAGAAACTTGCTCTTTGAACAAAAATTGACAGAGTCCTTGGAAAGGCATACAAATGAACTGGAGAGACGGTATCCTTCAAAAGATCTTAGGTTGTAAAAATGCCTTTACAGACAAAACAATTCACCATAAATAAGAGAATATGTATGATCTTTTGTTCAAAGACAAGGGTCAATGAATTAACAAAATGCCTTGAATGAAGCCAGATCTATATTCTCGTAACCTCCACAATGTAAAAGAGAAAGAACAACTTTGGTGTTTCTATGTAGCTACATATACAAGGCTTTTAAAGAGATACCAATATTCTTGCAAATAATGTGCAAATAAGTATACAAGTAGGCATTTAAGTGACCAAAACACAATGATAGGAATGGTTTCTTGTGAAATATATCAACCAATTGAAACTGTGTCTGATTTTAGGTAGTGTACGACTTTAAAATTTCAAGTTAAGTAGAATGAATATAGATGGAAAAATAAAATAGCAAAGTTTAGATTTCAACACAACTATAAACAAAGGACAGTGGCAATTCTTGCCAATTAATTTTAAATAGCTCCATAAGGAAGAATATGGAGTGTGAACAAATAAAGATGTGAAAAACTTCATTTGTCCTCTAGAATTATATTGCTTGGTGATCTTTGATAACTTCATTAATTAAAAAAATGTTTAGTGCTTACTATGTGACAGATCCTACACTAAGTGCTGTGGGTAAAAACATGATTAATAAATGCACATCCCTCTCCTGAAAAGGATCAGTTGGGTGACTGAGACATATATTCATACTGTATTCTTTTAAATTATCTATATCAAAATATTTAAGGGATATGCATCACGGTCACATTAATAAATTAATCTAAATATCTCTTCAAATAGAGGAATTTCTGATGCTATGTGAAAGAGAGGAAAGCTAAGAAATAATTAAGAGACATTCCACACAGAGCTAAATATAAAAATGTTAAGCTCAAGAACACCTATTTTTTAATTATAAGAAATTCTATCTTTTCATGAAATTTTTTTCAAATGTAGAATAAATAGTGCACATATAGGAATAACATTTATTGAGTGTCGGGCAGATGGGAGGGGGGAGGAGGTGATAGGTATATACAAACATAATGAGTGTGATGAGCACCATCAGGAGGGATGGACACGCTTGAAACTCTGACTTGGGGGGGGCAAGGGCAACATATGTAACCTAAACGTTTATACCCCCATAATATGCTGAAATAAAAAAAAAAGGATAAATGGCTTGCCACTAACTAGGAAATTTCACAAATTTAAAGTACACTGAATAATAACAATGTAAAATTAATTACGTATTAGTGTTGAGGCTCAGAAAACAACACCCCAATACCTTAAACAGATACAAGTAGATATACCATTTGATCCAGCAATCCCATTACTGGGCATCTACCCAAAAGAGCAAATGATACTGTATAAAAAAGACACCTGCACCCGAATGTTTATAGCAGCACAATTCCCAATTGCAAAGAAATAGAAACAACCCAAGTGTCCATCAATACATGAGTGGATTAATAAAATGTGGTATATGTATACCATGGAGTACTATTCAGCTATAAGAAAAAATGGTGATAAAGCACCTCTTGTATTTTCTTGGATAGAGTTGGAACCCATTCTACTAAGTGAAGTATTCCAAGAATGGAAAACTAAACACCGCATGTATTCACCAGCAAACTGGTTTCACTGATCAACACCTAAGTGCACATATAGGAATAATATTTATCGGGTGTTGAGCAGATGGGAGGGGAGAGGAGGGGATGGGTATATTCACACCTAATGGGTGTAATGCACACCATCTGGGGGATGGATATGCTTGAAACTCTGACTGGGGGGGGCAAGGGCAATGTAACCTAAACATTTGTACCCCCATAATATGCAGAAATAAAAAAAAACAATACCCCAAAGATAAGACCTCAGAGGCAGCCTCAAAACTAAAGTTTCTCTCTGACCTCCTGCCTTCCGGTCTCTCACTCCTCATTCTCTCCATGAGGCTAACCACAGAAACTAAAATCTTTCTTCCCTAAGGCAAAAGATAGAAACCGGAACCCCTTTTCCCCAGAGCCAGCCATAAAACCTAAAAGAAAAAATACTCTAACGTTCTCCCCAGCCTTTCTGTGTATGAACTAGCCATAAAGAAATTCTCCTTATTTACCTTGTTTGATTGTAGTAAGATCTCCATATCAGAGAGGGTCCTGCCCCATACTCAGGAGGAAGAAATACATCATCAAAGAGGTCAATAATCTGGAAAGGCCTTGCTAGGTTTCCCCACTCAGTCTATTAGCATTAGATCACACTCTTCTTGTTCAATCACTGTTCTATATCACTGTCCATTCTTCATTGAATCCAAGCATAAAAATGGACAGTTTTCTCTGTAACTTTGGGTTTTCATTCTGTGGCACATAAAACTATGATCAAATAAATTTGTTATGCTTATCTCTTGTTAACCTTTTATTATGGGGTGTCAACTGTGACCCTTAGGATGTGGAGGAAAGGGATTATTACCCTCTTTCCACCTCTACATGAGATAAGTCACAAGTGTATCAAGTGTATAAGGAAGTGATATAGAATTGTACATGTGATTGTATAAGAACTCATGAGAAAACAAACTTATAGATAATTTAAAATGTATACCATGCTTTGAAATCCAAAAATGATCTTTTGTGAATGACAGTGAAGTTATGTGAAACTGTGAGTGCTGTGGTAGTAGACCAAAAAAGAGATACAAAATATTTGAACTAGGATGTGGGTATAGGGATAAAAGAGGAGATGGAACAAAAGGAAAATCTTTGTTGGAGAAATATGTGAGCCTTGGTGACTAATTGAATGGGGAAATGAGGAAGCAGGGGAACAAGAATGACTCCTTTGTTTCTAATCTAGGTGACTATAAGGATGTTATGCTAAAAGAAGAACGAGAAATTCATATTCAGTATGAGTCTGTACATGGTGAATTTGGTGTGCCTCTGGAACAACTACATAGAACTATGTGATGGAGAAGTGAGGGTTAGAGATGGCATGAGAACACCAAGTTGGTGTGCAGAGTGAGAAGAGTAGAGGAACTAGGATGGAAGTGTGGTGGCATCTCTACCTAAAAAGTGACTGTGGAAAGAGGAGCTCATGAAGGATGCTGACAAAGCATTCACAGGGGAAAGAGAACAGAGGATAGAGTAATAAGAGGCAAAAACGTATACTTTCTAAGACAAGAGTAATGAACAGTGGTAAGTGCAGAATAGAGACCCAGTAAAAAAAATAACCAGCACTAGCACATGTTTACTACATTCACCAATATGAAAATCACCATTGACTATCAAAATAATAGTTTTTGCACCATGACAGGTAAAGACTAAATTATAGCGGATTAGGAAGAAGTAGGAGATTAGATCATGGAGATAGAGAATTGAGATTACTCCCTTAAGAAGACTGGTTCAGAAAAGAACAAAATGAAATGGCAGTTCTGTGGTGAAGAGGAAAAGATGAAGATGACCATAGAGGTCAAAGAGAATAGGAACAGATAGAATCAAGAGTGCAAGTGAAATAATTATCTCCTATGTGAAAGATAAGACCCTCATCCCCTGAGTCAGGAAAAATCACGAGGTTGGTTGTGATCATGAATATATTTATAATTAGGATATAGAGAAGGTAAGAACATTCATATCTGATGGTCCCGAATGTTTCAAAACCTATCAGGTGGGATATCAGCTAAGGAGAGGGGGAGGAGGAGAAAGGTTGAATAGGAAGCTTGAGAAAAATAGTCCAGTTTTGGAATTGTCCTTCAGGGACCTAGTAGGAGAGCTGAGCTCAAGACAGTTTTGAGGAATGGCTCTTATTTTTTAGCCAGTTATGGGGTTGCTGTGTTTTTAACTCTGTTTTTCAGATGTGAAACCTAAGTCTCTGAAGGGTTAAGATATTATGGAAAGCCACACTTGGTCATGGCTCCAGATGATCAGAGACGGTATGAGAGAGCCAGGCCCAGACCAGAAGAAACACCCAATGGAACAGTGAGCTAAATTGTTTTAAGGCATTAAGTTTTAGAGTGGTTTATTATGCAGCAAAAGCTAACTGATATAAATCTTTGAATATAAAATATGTTGAATTTGGAATATATGTGCCACTGTGAAAGACTACATGTAATAAACACACAGCAAGAGAATGAAACTCCATAAACTCAGCTTCTGTTATTTTTCTTCTAGTATGAAGACTCATTAATTTTTTCATAATATAATTGGAAAATTAGAGGGTTTTTTGCAAAGCATGATTTTTATTATAAGAATTAAGTTTCACAACAGGGAATATGGTTCAGAAAATAATTCTTAAAGGTTAGAATATTAATCAGAAAGCCTTATTTAACAACTGATTGAAATTGACTTGTATTGCTTATATTTTGATTTATGCCTCCACTTACATTTGTTCCTTCTTTCTCTAAGCAAAGATCTGTCTCATAATTGGCGCAAATACTTTTTCTACAACCTTCCTTAAAATATGCGCATAGAGCAATTGCCAAAAAAAAAAAATGTTGAGTGGCATCTTAGAGAATTCTGGGTTATTAAATCAAGCTCAAATTTAATAAATTATTGCCTCAATTTATTATTCTTTCCAAAAACATGATATAATCGAACCCACATATACAAATCTCTTTTTAGATAATTGTAAATTATTTGTGCTAAAACACTGTTGACACCATACACACATACACACCCCCTATACTTACATATGCATATTCATATTTTTCAATAATATAAAAATTAGCAATTAAAGTGGATTAAAGTTGCTCCTATACCTGTGTTTATAAATATCTGTCAACGTACTTTACTGTTACAGGCTTACTAAAGGTTGGCTTCCTTTTAGCAATTGTAAACTTCTTCAAACTGACGTCAGCACTTTTGCTAGAGGTGAGCTCCTACTAATGGCCCTCTCAGGAAACAACATGGAACCCATCTCTGCTTCTCTGGAGCCTCTCAAACTCCTTTTTTATTTTTTTATTTTTTTATTTTTTTTTTTTGAGACAAAGTCTCACTCTGTTGCCTGGGCTGGAGTGCCATGGCATCAGCCTAACTCACAGCAACCTCAAACTCCTGGGCTCAAGCGATCCTCCTGCCTCAGCCTCCTGAGAAGCTGGGATTACAGGCATGCACCACCATACCCGGCTAATTTTTTATATATATATTTTTAGTTGTCCATCTAATTTCTTTCATTTTTAGTAAAGACAGGGTCTCGTTCTTGCTCAGGCTGGTCTCAAACTTCTGAGCTCAAAGGATCCACCTGCCTCGGCCTCCCAGAGTGCTATGATTACAGGCGTGAGCCACTGCACTCAGCCTAATCACTCTTCTTTTTAAAAAAAAAAATTATTTTTTTCATGTCAGATGGGTAATGTGCCAACATCATAACAAGGTTTGAGGGAGGCACATCTCACACATGCCTGTGAAAACCCAATCATCATGCTTATGAACTATAAAAGGATCAACATCACACTCCTTAATTCTCTACTCTAAGTATAATCAAAACCTCTTAGAAATCCTTTGCCTTCACATTAAGTTATCTGGAGACCTTAAAGACTTGTTACTTCAAACTAACATTTAAGAAAAATCATCATACATAAGACCAACATTGCAGCTTTTGCAAACATTATGTAGTTTTAATCATAAAGTATATTCAATTCTTAATTTTTATAAGAATAGGAATTTATCTGAATTTTTTGTGGTAAGCAATATTAATGACATTATGATAATGAGTTACTCAACATAAAATGGATCATATTAGCTTCCTTTTTGCATGATTATGAGGCTTTAAATGTGTTCAAATATATTTTTTAATCTTCTACTTAAGCAAAGAACATAATCTTCATTGTTGTAATGCTATTTTGGAAGATGCTTTGGTTCAGATTCTTTTGTGTGATTTTCTTATATGAACCAAAGTGAATTCATTATGGTTTTTATGATTTTTTTTCAGAAGTATGTCTTTTTTTCCATTTGGACCCGAATATAATTAATACGTAAAGTAGTGGTCTTGAACCTATTTGTTGGTCTTGTACATTGAGGAAAATTTGAGAAACGTTGTCTATTGTTTCCCCATAAAATTGATATATGCACATGAAAACAAAAATGTACATCCAATTATAGTACATTTGGGTGACCTCTGAATTCCCTATGGGTTCTTGAACCAAAGGTTAAGATTCCCTCATATAAGGCATTTAAAATCAACACATTTATTTATTGTGGTGTGTCAATGTGACTTTGCACTCAACACCAACAATTTTTTAAAAAATCAGAAACAAAATACAAAAGATGTATGTCTTCCTTTCTTCTGTACCCTCTGAATTCCCTTGCTCTCCCCAGTTCTGAGGCTATATACACATGGCAACAGTTAGTTATTTCTAATTATAACAACTTCCCACCAGAGAGGTAATTTTAAGAAACCATTTGTTGACTAGTCCCTAAACAAGCACATTAGAAAAATAAATTAAAATGAAATTAAAATGACATGAACTTTGTGAGAACCCCCAAAATCAGTAATGAAAGGAATTTCGCTCTTATCTGTTTCTTCATTAGGAACCAAAAAATGAAATACCATCAAAATGGCATTCATATCAACTTCATAATGCAATAAATGGGAACACTCATTGAGCTTTATGCTGAAGTTCTTTGTTGTTTTTAACTACTTTATTATTAATAAGAAGCATATGTACTGAAAAAATAAGAGACATTTAGAAAATTATATTTTAGATTAATACATAGAGATGCATACATATATATAAAATATCATATGTATATGTATATTTGTGTGTCTCTCTATATATGGAATACACGTGGACGATATATAGAATATATATGTGGCATAGAGAATATATATGTGGAAAAAGGTAACATAATATGAAAGTCTTTTATTATCACTTAAAAGTTGACATTTGTTCTATTCATTGGCTATAAAAGGTGGCAAAATTCTAACAAGAGGTTAATCTAAAAAAATGGAGTTATCAAAATAATTGTTGCCCTATAATTATGAATATTTCCCCACAAATATTTTTTAAAGTGGGAAAATTCTTGAACATGTTTTACTGGCTCTTGGAAAGTTTTATCTTTGCATATTTTGCCACCAAATTTAGAAAAAGTGAGCAGCATAACATTATCACTTATGGTATAACAGTTATTCCTGTCATATTATGATTAGCCCTGATTGAAATGACATTTCCAACATGTACCAAAATTGTGAAAATGGTAATTACATTCTGCATTTATATGAGGTTATTCTTCTAGCCTACCAATTTATTATACAAGTTTCATAGGCATCTTTCTGTGAAATAAAACAAACATTGAACTCTCTGCATGCTTAGATTATCATTGTTACTTTGTGCTAATTTCCATTTACTTTATGCCTGCCAATAATTATCAGAGATAGGCAGGTTTATACTAACAGAAACAAAGGGAAAATACCTCATCAAATTCATGTCGAGCAGTTTTGTATTAAAATGTTTTCCTTCTTTCAAAATAATGTATAGATTATGCATTGAGCATGCATGCGTCTTCTGTAATCCTACATTATGCTATACCTTTCCATAAATTAAGGAGATGTCTATATGGTTCAAATTAGTGAACTAATCTCTTCCTGAAAAACATTCAGCCACAAAGAAAATTTCTCTTGGGATATAATAGTCCACATTTTCAAAAGAATGGCAAAATTCCTTATGGTAGTTATATGCTGTATCTCTACAAACTATGAATTAAATTTCAGATATTTGTTGAAATTTTCTTGTTGAATCAAGGACAGTGCTAGGTTAACAAGACTTAGTTTTGAGTATCAGTTTTATCTCAGATAGCTGGGTGCTGGTTGCTAGGTCTCTTACTCTGTTTGATCCTCAATTCCTCATCATTTAAATGAAGATAATATTAATATTGCTTACTTCCCAACATTTGTTTTCTCAAATAAGGTACTTCCTGTCACAAAGTTTCATTAAGAGTATCATATATATTATTGTTACCTCACAGAGGATTATATGAAGGCTAAAAAGAGAGAATATATGGAAAAGATTGAACAAAATCTTTACAATACCATGCAAATGGAAGTGGTATCATTATTATTGAGTAAATTCACACATGCACATGTGCTTGCTGGTAAGGCTGAAAGATTTCTCCATCTTCCCAGGAGACATATTATATTTAATGTACAATCTTGTCCTCTTTTACTTACATATTCACTACTGATCCCTCAGGGAACGAACAAATCAACAAATATATAGCATGAAATCAGAAGCATAAATTTTGGTAAATTTTATTTTTATTTCTGATTGAAATTGCTGTCATAGCTACAATTCTTATCCTTCTTTCACGTGTTAGTAGATGCTATTCTAAACAAGCCATTATGTATGAAAAATATTTTCCAATCAATATTTATGTATAAACCATATTCTCTAAATGAAAATAAAATAAGAAAAGCCAAAGGTGGTTAATTTCCCAGATGAATTGCTAGAACACATTGGTCCCCAGTAAAAAGTCGGCAACCATATTATCCTTCCCCTCAACTTAGAGTCAGGGTTTCAGCAATTGTGACACAAGAGCCCAAATTATCTGGGGAGAATTAAAGAACTCTTGCTCGAATTATGATTACAGTCATCAATCCTGTCTATTTCTCTCACTTTATAATTCAATATCATGAACAAAAATATACATGCTTGGGCTTTCTGCCTGCCTGTAATTTTCATTTTTCATAATATGTTCCAGGTTCTTTGGCAATGGGGCAAGGAGCGAAGTTTTGCCGACCTTGAGTTTATCTCCAAAATTGACCACTTTTGCCTTTTTAAATGTTCATCAGAGATAGTTCATAAATACTGTCGTTTCCTTTGGTTCTGGGATGCTCACTATAGCAAGTTTCTCAATTCAAAAGTAAGATCTACTCAAACAAAAACCAATACTTAGAAGAGTAGAGGAAATATTTTGGAACTGAGAAAGCAGTCAGGGCATGGCCTGAGGGCACGGGGGTAATACACAACGGAAGAAAGAAGGCAGACTGTTAAAAATTTTCAGAAAGAGATGCCAGGGACTACACAGCTGTGCCCGGGGCTGTGCAAGAAGTAATGGCTCAGGAAGCAGTCGTGATTTATTGGGAAGTTCCTTACACTTAGCACTTCCAAATCTGTCATCTTTATATCCATTCCATACCTACTGCTCCTTCCCCTTTAGCTACAAACCCCTGGGCTGTTGTATGAGCTCTCTCTTCTTTATCCCAATACCTTAGCACATCCTAACATCTACTTCTGTCTTTTGAGTCCATCCCATCTCATGTCCACTGCCCCTAGCCTTAGCCTATGACTCCAGAATCACTAGGAATATTCGGAGAGTCTTTTTCCTTTTGTTCTAGAAACCAAGCCCCAGCTAAGCAGAAGTGACTGAAAACTCACTGTCCTAATTCGTCCTCTCATTGCTGCTAAAACCACCTTTTATAACTTCTTTTGACTTCTTGTTTCCATAATTATACATGTGAACCCTTAAGAATATTGTTTAAATGGCTCATATTGGGCTTGTGACTATTGGTGTTGGGTTTTAACTGTTTAAAGAAGGGAGATTTCTATCCTGCTTATACATTAGTATCACTAGTAGAACTTTAAACAAACAAAATAAAAAAAATATTTAAACATATGGATTCCCAGACTCCATCCCACATCAATTAAATCAGAATCTTTGGGAGGTTTGAGCAGGACAGGGACAATTTTATTAGATTATTAAGTATGAAATGTCCAATTTCTTTAAGTACTAAGTTTGACACTTGATATCTCTGACATTTCACTTTGACGCTTTTTTTTTTTCCTGTTGTGAAGGTACATGCTCATTCTTTAAAATGTGTGTTTTGGCTTGTCATTACCTCTCAAAAATTTTTTTAGAGAAATATTTGTAAAACCATAGATAAGTCAAAAATTTGTGTTATTTTTGTATTTGAGTCCCATCATGGAACCAATGTAGTACAGCCAGCTCAAAATATCATCAAAGTGCTTGGGAAGGATGTGGCTAATGAACGCACAGTACATGGATGGTTTGAGCAGTTCCATTCTTGTGATTTTAATTTTGAAAGTGAACCATGTGGGTGACCCGAGACCATTGTGGATTATGATGAGCTGAAAGCTGTAGTGGAAGTGAATTCATTTCAACCTATGCGTGAATTAGCAGTGAGGTTTGACATTACTATTCCAACAATATTGGACCATTTGAAACAAATCAGCAAGGTAAAGAGGCTGGACAGATGGGTACCACATGAATTAAATGGGCATCAAAAGAGAAATGGTCTCAAAGCTTGCCTTTTCTTGCTGTCATGACAGAAAGGTAAAAGATTTCTACACCACATCGTTACATGTGATGAAAAATAGATTCTTTTTGACAATTGCAAGCATTCAGCACAATGGTTGGATAAAGATGAAGTGCCAAAACACAGTCCAAAACCAAATATTCATAAAAAAAAATTAATGGTGTCTTATTTGGTGGTCCAGCACTGGTATTATCCCATAGGGCTTCATGAAACCTGGTCAGTCGATCACAGTGTATGTCTACTGCAGCCAATTGGATGAAATGAGGATGCCTGTGATTAAGCAGCTGAGATTGGTCAATAGAGACAGGCTAGTCCTTTTGCAAGACTTGGAAACTCTCTGTCATCCACTATATACACCAGACCTTGTATCAACTGACTACCACTTCTTCCAGACTTTGTATCACTTCTTGCCAGGAAAAATACTCAATTGTCAACAAGCTGTGGAGAATGCCTTTTGCTATTTCATCACCGCTCGCTCTCCAGGCTTCTTTGCTGCTGATGTAAACAAGCCACCCTTAAGATGGCAAAACTGTGTTGATAATTTAGGCACATACTTTGATTAATTGTACTGCTTCTTGTTTGAGATATAATAAGCTATACTTTTGATTCAAAATCAGACATTTCATATTTAATGACCTAATAAAAGTCTTTTCATGTGATTCTAATGTGTAAAAATATTTGAGAACCACTAGACTGTATAAGATAGAAGCTCAGCTCCTTATCTTGATAGAAAAAAAAAAACAACTCTTGATTCTCTGGTTGGAACTAACCCATGTTTGTTGTAAATACTGATTACTGTTATATACTGAATTCTCATAATTTTTATTATAATTTTCTTATCCAGACTTGTCTTTTGCTGATCCATCTGGACTTTTATGTGAAATTACACTGATTTCTCCTTCATATCTGGAACCCAGCATGGAAATTAATAGTTCCTAGCCTTTGTACATACTTTTCCCTTAGCTTAGAATGATCTTCTGACCTTGGCTGTCTCAGAGATTACTACTCATCCTTCAAGGCCCAGGTCAAGCATCAACTTCACTAGGACAGGTTTTCAGACCTTTCTAAATCTCCTCAGCTGCCTTGGCACATCATTATTATCTTACAAGAGCACTCCATGTCATAGGGTAACATTTTTAAAAATGTATAAGTTTTTGAGTGCATGGCTCTTTCATTCACATTTGGGGATGTCTTAGAATAAGTGAATAAGAACATGAGTTGAGGCCGGGCACAGCAGCTCATGCCTGTAATCCTAGCACTTTGGAATGCTGAGGTGGGAGGATTGCTTGAGGCCAGGAGTTTGAGACCAGCTTGGGCAAGAGTGAGACCCTATCTCTACAAAAAAAATAGAAAAATTAGTGGGGCCTATAGTCCCAGCTCCTCAGGAGGCTGAGGCAGAAGGATCACTCGAGCCCAGGAGTTTGAGGTTGCAGTGAGCTATGATGATGCCACTGCATTCTAGCCCAGGCGGCAGAGTAAGACCATCTCAAAAAAAAAAAAAAATATATGGGTTGATACCTTAAGAACAGTTAATTTAAAAAAGAAGATATTTAACAGTCATTGTCATTGCACTTTTACTAAGTGGCAGGAATCCTGCTAAGAACTTTATACACATTATTTCACTGAAACCTCAAAACAACCAAATGAAAAAGCTGTCAGTAATATCCCCATTTTACAGGTGAGGAAACTCAGAGAGGTTGTCACTCAGATAACTTAATCATTAAAGCCCCTACATCAATATGAGTTTATTCTTCGTTCCAGGAAGTCTTTTAACAGGAAATGATGCTCTAAACTAATATATAGCTTCATTGATAGCTTCGGGAAATTCCTGAAAATATATTGATCAACCCAATGATCAACCAGCTCTGTCTCAAGATACTAAGTTATTTATTTGAGGGAAAAGCCTCCTTTTTTGGGACAATCGATTGTTCAACTTTATAAACCCTCTCATTTATCCAACAGCTATTTATTCATCAAGACTTATTTCAAAATCCTAGACTCACTGTGTGCACTAGTCCTTGTCTATTATAACTTGGATTTTGCCCAATTTCAATACAATCTCTGCATTCAAAACCACTTGAACCCAGACCCCCCCAAATCCTATAAATAATATCTGCCCTCAACCTCTATCTTCTGAGAACTAATTAAGACCCTCTCAAGGTATTGATTTTCTTTACTGCACTAAGTAATAAACTAAGCTTTGCTTGATCAACAGATTATACTGGTGGTTATTTTGAGAAGGTAGCAGTTGACACTAATTAATGGCACTCACTTCTAGAGCCAGGAATGAATCCTTTGCTAGATCTAGGTTTGTGATACTACCGTACACTGTCTCAGTTAATAAAATAAAATTAGTTTGTAAGATTCCCATCAGTCTTATAGCACTTGTGCTTTTAAATATTTATATTTTATTAGAGACAGGGTCTCATTCTGTTGCCCAGGATGGAATACAGTGGGGCAATCATAGCTCACTGTAGCCTCTAACTCCTGGGCTCAAGTGATCCTTCTGCCTCAGCTTCCTATGCAGCTGGGACCACAGGCATATGTCACCATACACAGCTAATTTTTTTATTTTTTATTAATTTTTATAAACATGGGATCTCACTATATTGTCCAGGCTGGTCTCAAACTCCTGGTCTCAAGTGATCCTCTCACCTTGGCCCCCCAAAGTGCCGGGGTCACACGCATGAGCCACTGTGCCTGGCAGGTATCATCTGTGTTTTTAACATTTGTAGAATTGTTTCCTAACACTTAGGTTCTTGAGGAGAAAATAGTGTCTACAATTGTAGATTGTTTTAAATGTGCATTGATATGTGAAGAAAGGAAGGTTTTGATTTGAATGGATAAACTTCATCCTTTGAAGTTTGAAAGAATAATGACTGAGGGCAGGGTTTGGGAAGTAGATTAGTGTTGTCAGGAATGGTGAGCTCTTAGTAACATTTGTAGGACTTTTATACATTTGCTGCAGTATGTATCACTTTCTTAATCTTACTACTTTTTTAGGCTTCCTGGACAGAGAATCATTCCCTAAAATAATAGTTAATACTTATTGGGTGTTCGTCATGTGCTAGACACTGTTCTAGAATCTTTAGCTCTTAAACTGGAGAAGTAAACATGGACTAGATCTTATAGGGAATTTTAAACTGCTCTTATGGCTATGGAATTTACCTTGAAGGAAATTGAGAGAACTCTTGAAGAGTTTTATCTGGGGAAGGATTCTAGGATGAGATTTACATCTTAAAGTATCACTTTGCTGAGAATGAATTAAGATAGACAGGAGGGTACAGGGAAATCAGTTGGACAGTTGTTGAAATTGGGAAAAGACATAGGATATGCATGTGTGAGTGCATGAGAGAGTGTGTGTGTGAGTGTGTGAGAGAGAGAGAGTTGGTATGTGTTTTATTGAGGACTAAAACATGAAAGGCCTGTTCCTGCTCTCAGGTCAAAATTTTGAGGGCTATTTTAAGAACACCGTAGATTATATAGAAAACTTTAAACCTCTCTGGTTAATATCTGTTTATGTCTTTTCATCTCTGGACTATTAGCACTAATGCTTTTAAAGTAAGAATGGCCTGTGTCTGTGGTGTATGTGGGATTGTGAATGGATTTGAACAGGGAAAGTAGTTGGGGGTAACAGCAAGGAAGTAAAAAATGTTAAGGGCATCTAATTTTCAAATCAATCTGTAAAAACAAGACTCATTCCTTTGATTTAAAGGTCTAAATAAGCAACCCACAAGAATCCGAGCATTGATTATGATTCGAGGACTTAGCTGGAAGAAGGCAGGTAAAGTGTTAAATCCTGGGGAGAGGAATAAGAGAAATAAAAATGAAAAGGAGCCCTCTTTTTAACCAGGCATTGTCCTACTTGCCCTCCAGTCTCCCTCTGGAATGTTTCCCCATGGCAAATTTTGATTATGTGCCCACCTCCACATTCCCATGTCCTCTGTGTTTCTTGGAATTTATCAGGCTGCATGTAATTATCTCTTATTAATCTGCCTGTCCCATTAGAAATAACTTGATAAATGAACAAGACTGTATCTCAACAGTGCCAAGCACTTAGCTCAGTAGATGTTGTTTGAATGGATACATATATGAATAAGCAAATAAAATATGGAATAATGTGTAAATGGCCTGAAATATCTTATTCTTTTTTATTGTTGATATAAAATTTGTGAAAAGTGTACCCCCCCCCCATGTTTTTCTCAGAATATAAAGAGAGATTTCTTGAACAACTAAATTTGGGAAATTCTAGGTTTGGCAAAGTTTCACTCTTTAAACAAAAAATAAATAAGTAAATATTTTCTTTGTTCTTGAAGGATCTAGAGTTGTATTGTCCAATATTATAGCCACTAGAAATATATGGCTATATAAATTAATTTCTATAAAAAATGTAAAATTCAGTTATTCAGTTGTACTAGTCATATCTTAAGTGCTTAGTAGCCATATGTAGCTATTGGCTACTGTATTGGATAGCACAGACATGAAATATTTCCATCATCACACTCAAAGTTCTATTGGATAGTATCAATTGCATTGATCTAGACAGACCAGTATCCCTGAAAACAATCTTTGAAAAGCCCTTGTAGAGTATATTGGTCCTGAGATTTCTCTATATGGGAATTTTTAGACTACAAATTGTAATGCAACTTTGTCATGTTCTTTACTCCTTGGTTCATATTGATTACATTAATACTAAAAATAAATAGTTGATTTTCAAATTTAATGTTCATTTATCGAGTACCTATTATGTACATAATATCTTTTATACTTGAAATTTGTTAACAATGATAAGATAAAAATAATCAAAGCAAAAATCTTTATGCACATCTTTCAGGAGGTAGTTTAAAAACTATTGTATACTGCTTAGATTTCTACTTTTGGTAATTTCTAATTGTGAAGAGTGTTTCTAGAAGGCAATTTGCCATACTCCATTTTAATCCAATAATTTGGATATTTCTAGGTATTTCATGGGGAAAAATAGTAATTTAGGAAATGGAGATTAGAGTTTTTAGTTCATTTTCTCAGACAATGAAAAAATAAACCCAGTATAGCATCAAAGAAAAGAACTTTTATACATTTATAAGAAATAAATAGGAGTACCTAGAAGGATTTAAATATATTAAGGTAAATATTTCTCCCAGCAATACAGATGTAAAGGCTTCAACCTTCATTTATTATATGTCTGAATTAGAATTCAAGTTAACATTTGAATTTACAAAGAAAATTTAGAAATAGGATTAGAAGCTACTTACGAGGTGGTAATAAATTGTTTATTCTCTGACTCTTCTGAGTTCTTCTAATATTTTGTTACCACATACTTTTCTTATAATTTAAATTGTTTTTTTTTTCTGGTGTGATTTCTCAACTGAGCACCTCTTGGGACAATGACATAAAATACTTAACATTGTCATACTTTTTATTCATTGCCCTGTCCATTATGTTCATGTTAACATTCCAAAGACAATTATTTCCATTTAATCCCTCCCTTACCCCATTAGTCTTCCCATGCTGTCTAATTAGTCAGATTCCAGAAATGATTTCTTTTGCCTTTTCCAAATTTGTGTTTTAATGTATTTATTTGTTGTTGTTTTGCTTTGTTTTCTAGTTTCAGTTTCTGTTATTTCTGCTTGTTCTAGCAACCATTATAGGAGAAAAAAGTCAAAATATAATTTTCATATATGTAAAATCATGAACCTCATACAAATATGGAGTAAGCAAATGTCAAAGGTTTGGAGGGAACCAGAAGGATAACAAAGTTGGTCCAAAAAGAATATCAGAGACTATTATATATAGTCAGTGAAATTGACCAAGATGGCCTTAACATGCCCCTCAACTTGACTAAACTTTAGATAGGTTTCTTTCTGGTTATAAGTGTCCCACCTTCCTTTTCTTAGAGCATTTATTTTAGAAAACTTTCAGTTATAATTTTATTGTCTGCCACTTCGAGATGTAAATCTTCCACCACCCAGGAAAGTCTTTCTCAAGCACCTGGTAGCTATCCCTTTGAAATCTAAACATCAAGAAACATAGTATCCCCAACTACCAGGCTCTGTGGGAGGGTGGGAACCTAACTTGGATAAGCACCAATTGGCAAACACACATGGCCTAGCCACCTTGACCAACCTTTTCCTTGGTGTCTTCTAGTACTTTGCCTCTAGCTCACCCCAATACTTAAACCCTCCCTGCCTTTTATTTCGATGGAGTGTACTCTCTGGCCCCTGTTGCAATAGTCTTATTTCATATTGCAATAGTCTTGAATAAAATCTTCCTCACCCTTTGTAACAAGTGTCTGGCACAATATCTCTTTGACTAAAGAAAAAATCATAGAATAAGATTGCAAAGTTAGATACAAAACTGACTAATGTTCTATAGGGCTGCGGTGGCCCAACACCAGTCCATAGCCTGTTAGGAAAATGGGGCCACACATCTCCACCTGAGCTCTGCCTCCCCCCACCCCAATCCACGGAAAAATTATCTTCCATGAAACCGGTCCCTGGTGCCAAAAATGTTGGAGACTGCTGCTACGGGAATAAAACTGCAAACTTTGGTGTTTTCTTTTCTTCTAAAGAGAATTTATATCCCTTTCAAAACATGTATTTGTAACTTATCAGTTTTCTATAAGTTAACATCTCACTTTCCTGATTCTGGGTTAATAACCCTCGTCATGTATTATTCTAATGCTATTTTGAAGTAACTCAATACTCTTAAGGTATCAGAACTTCTTGTCAAATACTGGTCAAGCAGTCTCAGTAAATTTTATTTTCTAAAATTTGGAAGGTCGTGACTTTATTTCCTCTGGAAGTTTTCTGATTGCATATATGTAATAATTTAGTTACTTGTCTTTTTTCATTAATGTCTAGACTTAATTAATTCTAAGATGCACATTTTGCTTGTATTTTATTATCTCTAAAATTGGGGATGTCTTTTACAATTGCTTTGATAAGAAAGTATTCTGTCATAGTTTATTGGTACACATATTGATTGTGTCTCTTACAGATTGTGTCTCTGTTGGTATGGCTTTTCATATTTACTATCTTGTTTCCTTCATCTCCCTTATTTCAGTGAAATAAGATAAGTGCCTGGAGAAAATTTAGGAAGGTTACTATCAAGGGAAAAAAAATGTACAAATGACGACAAATCTTTCCACTTATCAAAACAAATTTCTGCAATTGTGTGTCCAGTTATTTAAGTACACATGATGACCCACATTTTACACTCTTACATTTCCCATTTACACTATGTACAGTTCAATCTTAGTTCCAAATCATACTTCCTGTAGTTTTCTTTTTTCTCTGTTGTTACGGTTTTTCATATTTACTATCTTGTTTCCTTCATCTCCTTATTTCATCAAAATGTATTTAAATTCATTAAGCTATTTGTACATATTATAATTTTTTGTAATGTTTATCTTTCATTTTTAAAAATGTTTATATATTTATTTTTTTGAGACAAGGTCTCACTCTACTGCCTGGGGAAGAGTACGGTGTTGTCATCATAGCTCACTGCAGCCTTGAACTCCCGGGCTCAAGCGATCCTCCTACCTCAGCCTCCCAAGTAGTGGGGACTACAGGCATGCTGCCATGTTCAGCAAGTTTTTTTTTTTGTTTTTGTTTTTGTTTTTTTTTTTTAAAGAGATGGGATCTCCCTGTGTTGCCCAGGCTGGTCTTGAGCTCAGGGGCTCAAGCCGTCTTTCTGCCTTGGCCTCCCAGAATGCTTGGATTACAGATATGAGCTACCATGGCTGGCTTCATAATTATCTTAATAATAATTTTATTCATAAATAAGATATTGATTACTTCCAAAGGAAATAAATTCATGACTTCCCAAGCTTCAGCAATAAAGAAAGAAAAGAAGCAGTGAAATAACATTAATCAGTATTTGATGATGTATTTCTGAAACATTCAGGGTTAATTGAGTTACTTCAAAAAAAGTTTAGAAAAATATATGCAAAGTATCATTAATTCAGATTATACTTAGGAGAAGAGCTAACTAGATGAAGAGGGTAGGATGGAGATTCCAGATAGACTGAACGACATAGACACCAGCAAAACCGTATGAAACAGCTACTTAAAGTAGTTCTGTGTTTCTGATATGAAAGATTTAGTAGAGGAAAGTACCTTGAGGGGACACGAAAGTGCTAGCTACAGGAGAGATGATAAAGAGCCTTTGTGCTTTAACAGAATTTAAATATTATCCTGAAAGCTTGAGAAATCTGAAGGATTTTTAAACAGAGAGTAACAAGTTCAGATTTATATTGTGTAAATATCACTTTCTAAGCAGTGAGGAATAAAAATGTAAGACAGCTGGATCAGAAGCAATTAAACATGTGAGGATTAATGAGAGATTAGACTAAAAAGTAGTAATAGACACTGAGGATCTGAAGTTCTTGTTCTTTATAATCAGAAAAGAGTTGCCACTCAAGCAAAGATACTAATCTGACTTCTAGATGAGGCTCAAGGCTTTCTTGGGACAAGAAAAAAGGAAAAGGCTATTTTCCATAAGATAATTAGCACACATATTGGAGGGGCAGTAATAGAACTCAAAACCAAGTTCCAATGACCTGAGGATTTTCTCACAACCAAGTGTCCCATAAGTGTGTGCCTATGGAGGAGGAGGAAACTCTTGTTGGCATAGACAAAGAGGAGGCTCAATGAGGTAGAAATAAAATTATACATTTAATTCTTTTCCTAAGTATATTTTACCCTCAAAATATGAATTAGCATTATTAAGTGATTTAGTTGATTGAAATGTTTTAACAAAGACACTTTTTTGGTAGAGAACAAATTGTGTATGAAGTATGAAGTGCAGATATTAACAAACCACTACTTAGTGGCAGCTGTCCAAATAGAGGTGTGAGAAAATAAAAGGGCTTTAACTAGATTCACTCATTCGTTAATAAAAAAACAAATCGATAGGTCCTAGGGCCAAAAGACTTGATGTGGTTTCTATTGTAAAGTTAAAATTTTGTACAAGGCTTACTGATATTTTGGTTCATGTAATCTATACAAAGATGTCTGATGTTTATCCCATTTTTTTTCATTAGAGGCTCGGAGAGATTTAGAGCATCATCCAAGATTCACACTATTAGAAATTTGAAGATCTAGGGACCATGTCTTCTGGTTCTTAGCCAGTTTTTATACAGCTAGATCATAATACTTCTCTTAGCCAAAAGGCCAAGAAGCAATAAAATCATAATACTTCTCTATAAAGGTTTCATATTTGTACTAAAAACTTTTGTACTAAAAATTCTGTACTAAAAACATGCACATACACATTTTACAACATCGTCAACATCTATCTACTCTCTGGGAAGTCATCATTGATGATTCATCCCTAACATTCAAACCATGGCCAAATCCTATGAAAGCATTGGCCTAGTAGCTTTCTTGGCTTTTCATGGATTCCTACTATCATGGTCTAAGTCCAGACCCTCAAAGTCTCCCATTTGGTTAGCTCTTTCACTGATGATGCCAGTACGCCACCCATATGAAGGCTGCTTTCTACAAACACTTGATACCCTCAATCTGACGGCTTTTGTCTGACCTTAATAAATCCACCTGATTAGAGTTCATTATTGTCTTCCTGTACCTTTTAGTGTAAAGTTTTAGCTCTTTAGTTTTGCAGCCAAGACCATGAATTGATCCCTTCTTACTTATGTAGCTGTATCTAAGAATAATCCAAGTCATGGGCGTTTTGCTATAGTCATGGACAATTAGAAGGCATATTTAGATTCCAGCCTTATACTATTTCCTCACCTAGGATCTTCTGCAAATCTCCTTTTTCATTTAGCTAAGTTTTACTCCCATATCAGAACTCAATACTTATATCTCCAAGAAGAATTTCCTGATTTTTATGCTGAATTACATGCCCCATCTGTGTATCCATTACACTCTGTTCTTTCATCTCTCATAACCTCTGTCATGTCAGACATTAATTACTGACTGACTTAATTTTCCCCCTTGAAAGACTATAAGATATTTGAGAACAGAGACTGACTCTTGACTATCACCTGGCCAAGAAGAATGATCATAAATAATTTTTTAAAGTATTTGTCTGAATGACTGAATATCTAGAATAATTTTATCTATGATATTTAGGCCATCCTGGATCACCATCTCCATTTAATAAGAAAAAAATTCAAACACTAGAGCCTGAGATTCTGTTCTTAGATGTTTCCCGAATCTATTCACAAGTTTCCTTTCTAGCTTCTGTCTCTTCCCATGCACCACTTTGCACTTTTCACTCTAGCCATATATAGCTGTTGCTCTTCTCTTTCAAAACCCTTTTCCCAAATCACCATGGCTGGCATTAAGCCACTTCCACTGTGTACAACAAAATATCCTCTCCATTTCTCTATCAAGAAAGATCCATCTCGTGCAGCCTCAATGCCCTCTGTTCTGTGTAACCATCCCTGAGTCTCTCTGGTTGCAACAGCACTTTGTGACCATATCTCCAACAGCATTTGCCATACAGCGATACACATAATTTTTATGAGTCTGTCTGTTTTCCCTGGTTGATCGTGGCTTCTTCAGGACAATTTTGTGTCTTGTCTATTTTTCTTTCTATTCACAGAACAAAGTCTGGGCTTAATGTATAGTGAATGTTCAATAAATCTTTTTTAAAAGTACAAACAGAAGAGAACAATATTTCAATTGAATTGCATATATTAAAAAAGTATGTATATGTGTGTTTACATATATATGTCCAGATATATCATTTAATTAGTGTTAATGTTGGACACTTATAAATGATATGAACATACTGATGATCAAATACTACTAATAAATCAATTTTAAAGAAAATGATAGATATCTTGCAGAAAATAATATTTTTGTGTGAGCAACAGAATAAGTGTCTGGAGCAATGAACATAAATCTTCCCTAATAGGAAAGTAATCCCAAAGGTAACAATGAAAACATGTAATGACAAAAATATATTGAATCCTTTATTGTGTAAGGGCACCAATAAAAACCATAATTCTTTTAAGATCAGAGGTCTAGTTACTGCTCAGAGTAAACAAGTCTACAGCTTCACATTGAAACAAAAGAGGGAATTCAGAGCTGTCAATTTTATATCCTCCTTAGACCAGGGAAGTCACAAACAACTCTTGCTGATGAGAAAATTATGGCAATTACAAAAATTGTCAAGGGAAATGTATGACAATATATAAAAATTTCATGGCTTGACTTTAAGATCAGAAATTAATATTCATGATAAACATCAGAGTCAAGGACACAGAGCTTTGCACTCTAGAGTTAAAGGTCTTAAACTCTAATTTTAGAGTAGTCATTAAGTACTGTTTAGACAAACAAAATTGTTATTTCCTCCAGGGGGGCTATTAGGGTAAAGAGAGAGCTGTCATATTCACCTAATTAATGAAAACAACATTTAGAGATCAAGAAAGTTTTATATTTTCAAGTCTTTGTAAGCTAAAGCCTTTGAACAGACATCCATAGAAGAAATTTTCACTAGAAATACAATTACTTGAAAACTCCAATTTAGAAACTAGAACATTTTTATTCTTTTGTATGAGCTATCTACATGGGACTTCTACACTGTGTCAACAAGGTTAACACGCAGGCTGTTACTCTGCACTCTATTGGTTTCCTTAATTAAGAACTTCTCAGAAGGTTGACTAATCTGCCTTTCTCCTTCATTTGAAGATCACAGCAGTGGAATCTGGAAGGCACCGTGCTGTGTCTTTACTACCTATGATTCCATTTGTAAATTGAATTTAGCTGAAGAGGTAAAGGTTTTTTTGTTAAAAAACAACAACAACAACAACAAAATTAACTATAGAGTACACCTGTCACATTTGATGCATCCTTTACAGTCAATCTTCTAATATTTTGGGAGGAGGTATAGACCTCAATGTTCATTCCCTTTGAATCCTCAACTCTTAAGACTCTACTAAGTGCTGGGCACTGTGTTAGGTGTTAGATGTCTACCATCAAGAGACTATACAACACGTTTGATTACATGAAGCATCATCTTCCTGAATCTGTATGGGATATAATTCTCTTAAAAGGATCACTGTCTTAGTCTATTTTGTGTTGCTATAAAGGAATACCTGAAGCTGGTTCTATATAAAGAAAAGAGGTTTATTTGACTCACAGTTCTTCAGGCTGTACAAGAAGCATGACACCAGCATCTGCTTCTGGTGAGGGCTTCAGGTTGTTTCCATTTATGGTGGAAGGCAAATGGGAGCAGGTGTGTGCAGAGATCACATGGTAAGAGGAAGCAAAAGAGAGGCAGAGTGGGGCGGTGCCAGGCTCTTTTTAACAACCAGTGCCCGTGGAAACTAATAGAGTGAGAATTCACTCACTACCAATGGAGGGGCATTAATCTTTTCATTAATCTTTCAACCCCATGACCAAAACACCTCCATTAGGTCCCACCTCCAACAACAGGGTCAAATTTCAACGTGAGGTTTGGGTGGGGGGACAAACATCCAAATCATAGTAATCACTATCACCTGTATACAAATTCTCTTAATGTGGATAAGAATCAGCTGTGTGTATGTTGAACCATCAGATTCCTGATCCTTGTTTCCCTAGAAATTCCAATTCAATAGGTATGTGGTAGGATCCAGGAATCTTTTTGTTTGTTTTATAAACTGGCACCTTGGTGATTTTTTATCTAATTATAGATAAGACCATAATTTGAGAAACATTGAGCAGCAGTGGTTTTCAAACTTTTGGGGGTCACATTTCCCTTAAATGAACTTTAAAAAACCTCTTTATTTAAAGTTGACATCTATTTTTTGTAAGTTTAAAGAAGTTATTTGCTAATAGGAGGGAGAAAATATTATATATTATATAAATAGAAATAAGATGAGAATTGACTAAGTGAAATAAATATTTCATGGCGTGATTTGATGAAATAGGTTTTAAATGTTTTCTTTGCATAATACACATCACATATGAAAGAAAAGTGAAATTTATCCATGAGTTTTATCAAATGCATTTCAAAAAAGCTGACAGTCCTATAAAACTTTCCAATTACATTGAAACAACTCAGTATCACTACTATATATTGCTTTGGTTGTTCTGAATTAAGAATATACCAACTTGGATTAAGCTTCAAACTTATCAGAAACTCCTGTAAGACAAGCAGGAGAGGAAGACCACTGAGTTTAAGGGGCCCTTTTTTCAAACTAATATTTCAGACTATCCCTTTGTTTGGCACTCTAAGTCCTTTTTACACCCTGGGGCAATGCATCATGCTATAATTTGGGAAGGGAGAGAAGTTTCTTTTGTAAAGTGGAAGAGTGCTATTGTGAGTTTTCAGGCAATTTTAAACAAGAGTACATGTGGAAGTTGAGATTCTGGAGATGAATTTCCTTCATGCTACTTTTGTGGCATACCCTCTGGAAATGTTTTGTGCAACCCCAGAAGTATTCAGATTTCAGCTGGCACAGTGCAGCCTTCAAATGTGAGCCTATACACCAAGTGGGCTGGGTCAGCCTATTATCTGATCTTAAGGCACTCTGTTCTTTTCCTTCCTAAAAGTCAGGACACAAGTAATTACTGTTTCAAAGGCTCTTTTCTAGAATAGACTTCCAGCTACAGGAGTGTATTCTAGTCTAGCTTAATTCTATTCTGGCTTAATTCACTGCTGTGCTTTCAATGTCTAGTCCAGTGGCTGCTTCTATAGAGTAGATATTTAAAAATCTACTGGAATTTTTTTTTTTAATTTTTTAAATTTATTTCAGCATATTATGGGGGTACAGATGTTTCTGTTACATATGTTGCCCTTGCCCCCACCTCCCTCCCTAAGTCCGAGTTTCAAATATGTCCATCATTTGGGTGGTGCACATTG
>CAUYSK010092189.1:0-18931 GCA_963575035.1 Avahi laniger
ATACATAAAAAATACATCTGCAGTAGAATGTTTATAGCATCATAATTCACAATTGCAAAGATATGAAGACAACCCAAATGCCCATCAACCCATGAGTGGATTAATTAAATGTGGTATATGTACACCATGGAGTACTATCCAACCATAAAAATACAGTACTATCTGTATTATCCTGGACAGAGCTGCAGCCCATTCTTCTAAGTGAAGTATCACAAGAATGGAAAAACAAACACCACATGTACTCACATTAAATTGTTACTAATGTATCAACACTTACGTGCACATATGGAAGTAACATTCATCATGTGTCTGGCAGGTGGGAGGGGGGAGAGGGGATGGGTGTATTCACACCTAATGGGTGTGGTGCCCACTGTCTGGGGGATGGGAACGCTTGTATAATATCTCTGACTCTAGCAGTGCAAAGGCAATTTATTTAACCAAAACATTTGCACCCCTGTAATATTCTGAAATAATTAAAAGCAGAAAAAAAAATAACTGGCATAAATTGTAGAAAAAAGTTTGATTTTAGGAGGAAGATTTTTATGGTTTCACTGTGGAAAAAAGCACGGAGGGGAATTTGGGAATCAGAATGCCTAGGTTATGATCCTAGTTCAATAATTAATGTCATTGATCTTCAGTAAATCACTTATATTTTCTTAGCCTAAATCTTTCCTTGTCTTCTTTAATGTAAACTGTAAAAATACATACACACACACGTACGCACACATACAATATAAATGTATGAAACTAATCTTCAATCTAGCAAATAATTATAAAGTGAACATCTATGAAAACTGCTAACAAGATCAACAAATCAAACACTGACAGTTCCAAAGAAGACCTCACCACTGATTTGTTCCTTCCAGTTACTCCTCTACTCCCCACCATACCCACCAGAAGTAACCACTGTCTTGACTTTTATCATGCGCCTTTCTTACTTTTCTTTGTAGTTTTACCACCTATACCTGCATTTATAAATAATAATTTTGCTGTATTTGAACAATATGTAAAAGGGAATCATATGTTCTATGTAACCATACAATATTCTCTATATATCTATTAGGTCAAATTTGTTAATTGTGTTGTCTAAATCTCCCATAGCCTTACTGATTTTTAAAAAAAATTTTTTTAAATCTGCTAATGCGATTGTCAATTTACTTATTTGTCATTGTAGATCTGTTAATTTATGATTGATTCCTATATTTTGTCCTAACACTGTTAGACACAGAGAGGTTAGAATTGTGTTTCATTGGTCAAGTAAAAGTCTTTTTGTTGTATCCTTTTGTTACTGTCTGTCTTTGGGAATGCCTTTCACTCAAAATTATATTTTGTCTGATATTAATATTGCTTCAATAGGTTTCTTCCTTTTTATTTGGAATTTGCATAGTACATATTTTCCTTTCTTATACTTCCCACTATCTGTATTGTTATGTTTTCTATGCACAGTATCTACCGTAAACAGCATATATAGTAGTTGTATGTTGTTTTTTTAGCTAACCTAATAATCTTTATCTGAACCATGAAGTCCATTTTTATTTAATGTAAATTTTCAATATATTGTGTTTAAATGTATTATCTTATTTCATGCTTTCTGTTTGTTCTGCCTCTTCTTTTCCTTTTTCTTTCTTCTTTTTTCTTAAAAAAGATTAAATTTTAGTTTTCTTCTTATTATTTTTAAATTATCTAAAAATAATGTACCCCCTCATTACCTAAGGGGACTGATTACTCCACACTTTTTCCTCCTTGATATACCATATACTTTCTTACCTCTTTTAATATCATTGTTTTAATACTTCCTTTTTCAATTTAATTTTTTTCACTGATGGTTTGGACGATATCCACTTTGTTTCTATTCCTTTCGCAATTGCCCCCCCAATTCCTACATTTACCTTCCACCTATAAACTTTTATATAAAATACCTTCACTCCTCTCCAAGATGATACAAGAAACTCACTCTCTCCGTGATGTAAATGTGATTACTGCTTTATCTCTCATTTTTTTGTTAAAATTCCATGAGACATCATTAATATTATTATTTTATATAGCAAAGGTTTTTTTTTAATCCTTGTATCATTTTCCATGTTTGGTTCTTCATTTCTTCCTGCTGCTTACACTTTTCGTCTGCCATCATTTCTCTTTGCCTGAAGTACATTTGTTGACATTTCTTTCATTTGCCTCCAGCAAATTTTTTCCTTCTTTTCAAATCTGAACATGTCTTTATTTCACCTTCATTCTTGAAAAAAATATATATTTTTTTCTAGGGATGTTCTTTGAGCAGTTTTATTCTTTCAGCACATTGACAGTTACTGTCCTCTGGCTCCCAGCATTGCTGTTGAGAAGTCAGCTCTCACTCCGATGTTCGTCCCTTTGAAGAGAATCTTTTTTTCTTCTTTGCCTGCTTTAAAGATCTTCTATTTCACATTGATATTCTGCAGCTTCACCGTGATGTTGCTAGATGGATATTTCTTTTTTTTTTTACCCTGTCTGAGATTTGCTGGGTATTTAAATTTGTGGGCTGGTGTCTGTGACAGAACCTCCTGGTATGCATGCCCTTAGGCAGTTCTCCAGACATTTACCAGGGCTGGTTTGTGAAACCGAGAAAATACAGCAGAGTCACTTCTGAGGTTAGGCCTTGGCTCCTCTGCCCATCTTTCTCTTGCTCTCTCTCAGATCATTTTTTCTGATCAGGTTGGCTGCCATGTGCAGCAGTCCCTGTGAGAGGCCCATGTGATGAGGAATTGAAGCCACCTGTCATGTGAGTGATCTTGGAAGCCCATCCCGCCACCCAGTCAAGCTGTCAGATGACTGAAGCCCCAGCTGCCATCTTGCCTACAACCTCGTGAAGGGCTCTGAGCTAGAACCATCCAGGTGAGCCACTTCATTTTGCTTTCACCCAGCTTTACATATGCACTTTGTGAAAGAATAAATGTTTGTTGTTTGAGCCACTTTGTTTTAGGGTATTTATTATGCAATAATAGATAACTAATACAGTGTTTTTCGTCATTTCTGGAAAATTCCCAACTATACCCCTTCAAGGATTGTTCCGGCTCTACTATGTTTTCTCTTTTATCTCTTTTGGTCCTTCTCATTAAAAAAAATCTAGGTTATCTTCCCTTTATTTTCCTTTTTTTGGGTCTCTGCTCCATTCTAGATAATTTCTTCTGACTTACTGTATCTCATCAAATCTAAGATACCATTGAGTTTGAGAGAAATAAACTATGACAAAATATTTTCTTAATACATTGATGTGAAATGCATACAATTTCAAAGATATTAAAATAAAAAATATTTATTTTAAAATCAATTAACTATGTCATCATTTTGTTCACAAATTCCATTTTCAACTGTATGTTATATGTTTTTCAATCAAATAATTCAAATTTTAATTTTATTTGTTAAATTTTAGTTTTAGAAGTGCAAAATTATTCTTTTTTTAAAATATTGGTTATTTTTTACATTTTCCTTTTCTCTATAGATATCTTTAATTTTTTTATGCTATTATTATAAGCATAGTTGCTTTACAGTCTGTGTTGGAGGGTTCCCCAAGAACACCTCCAGATTTAGTGATTTTTCTAGGAGGAGAACTCAACAGAATTCATTATATAGTCATACTCACGGCTGAGACTTCCTACAGTGAAAGGATACACACAAAATCAGCAAAGGTGAAAAAGTTCATGGAGTAGTCTGAAGAAAAACAAATATAAGCTTCCAAGGATCTTTTCAGTGGAGAAACAGAGGACATAATTCTCCCAGCAGGGAGACAATACATACGTTATCAGGAAATGAAGTTCATTAGAGACTCAGTGCTCAGGGTTTTTACCGGGGGCTGATCACATGGGCACCCTCTGCCAGGCATATACACAAACTCCCAGAAGGAAGACAGGAATTCAGCATAAGCCATATGGTTTGCACAAATAGTTTAGGCATGATGAGCCACTCTTATCAGTGAATGGTGGTGGGAAACCTTCCAAAGTCCAAGTTCCCAGATACCAGTCAATGGCCACCCTTGTATTAATAAGTAGATCTTATAGAGAATAGCAGTCAAGCCTGCTATGTTAATGGTTTTTTGCACATAATCTGTATCTGAAGTCTTTGTGGATCTGCTTTTGTATGTTGTTCTTGATTTTTGCTGCTTCTTGCCCATAGAATCTAATTTTCTGTTTATCTTTGTGATGTTCCTGGTTTTCCATAAGCTGTTAGTTGTGTTTGAATGATATTTTGAAGGAATAATTTGAGGCACAGGATGAAGTTACCTTCCTTTAAAAGTAATTTGTTTTTACATTTCTTCTGCCCTGGACCATCTTAAACTAAGTCCAAACCTTGAAGGTCTTTGAATAACTCTGGTGATTATAATCTGAGCTAAAATTCTGGACACGAGCTGCTCCACTTCTGGTCCACACTTATAGCCATGGCACAGTCTTTATGGATCCCAGCATATTGTGGTTCCTGCTTACCTAACTATCCTGTGGTCCATATGTTCTGACTTTGATTCCCGAGAGAAGTGACCCAAATGAAATTTTAAATTTTCTTGGATAGATAAATGCCTCCAAGGCAAATGTATCATCTGAGCTTGTTTACTCCTCCGGATTCCCATTTTCTCCTCAACTTTGGCCTGATCATTCCCCAGTATTTCAGTTGTTTTTCAACACTTCCAAGAAAGTACTTTATTAAAAGTATTAACCTTGATCAGTGTTCCTAGTCAAATTCATTTGGTAGAATTTGCTTGCTTATCCTTAGTTTTTTCTTACGTAAAATGGGAGCTATAATAGCACTTTTACAATGCTGTGATGATTATGAGATATTAATAATATGCTAACAAAAGAAAGTATTTTTCAAGCTCTTGAGACCATTTTTGATAGTGTAGACATTGCATCAACTCCTTCCCTCCCCCAGCTGTACCCTAGGCTACTTGTTAACTCAGGTTCTGCTCAGATACATAACAGGTTTTGCATCCTCTACTCTCCCCAATAATACAAAGGGGAAAAAAAGGTAGGGAAATGGGGAAGGTGTAGAAAGGCCTCCTGGTCTGGCCCTATGGAGAGCATGTGATCGTCTGTGGTTGACTGGGAGGGACAGAGTCTGCTCTATGCAAGAGGCTCTGCTCAACTCTAGCACAAGGGCTGAGCTGTGGCCAGGGAACAAAGTTCACACAGTTCCACGTGTAAATTCTCTCACCTTGAGAATTCAGAGTTGAGCCATATTGAGTCATAGTCAGTGTGGTTGTCATGAACTGCAGAGGCTTCTGTAAGCACTTTTTGTAGGCAAAGCACACAGACAAGGGGGAGTCAGGGTAGGGGATAACTTACCAGGAGGAAGCAGGGTGAATTACTTCTGCTGATGGTCTTGTTTATGATGTGCCACTTTTGGGACAATCAGAGGTCAGTGGAAGGCACATTGTGAGGGTCTGAGGCCCTTCTTTGACAGTAGAGAGGCCTCTTGAGCCTATTATAACATGACCTTTAGATAATTCTTATGCATGTTAAGGTTTGAAAATGACTGATTTTACTTTTTTTTTGAGACAGAATCTTGCTCTGTTGTCTGGACTAGAGTGCCACGGTGTCAGCCTAGCTCACAGCAACCTCCAACTCCTGGGCTTAAGCAATACTCCTGCTTCAGCCTCTCGAGTAGCTGGGACTACCACACCCAGCTAATTTTTTTTCTAAATTAGTAGAGACAGAGTCTCACTCTTGCTCAGGCTGGACTTGAACTCCTGACCTCAGGAGATCCTCCTGTCTCAGCCTCCCAGAGTGCTAGGATTACAGGCGTGAGCCATGGCACCCAGCCAAAAACCACTGATTTTAGACAATTACCACAAATCACTTGTATATAGGAAAGCTTTATTTTGAAGTCATTGATGTTAAATATTAGATTGCTAAATGGTTTTCCTATTTGAAAGTCAGTACTGGTATGCGTACCTTTTGTATTTATTTCTCTATTTCACCCATCTAATCTACCACATTATTAGATAAATTCTCACTGTGTTCCTTGTAAACCCATACTGATGGATTTGGTTTAGAGGAGATTGCATAGTAAAAGGTCATGCTGCATTTTTCCTCAATGAGACTCAAATGGGATTTAGGAATAATTTATTATCTACCAATGGCCCAATAATATTTCGGTTAATAAACCTGAAGTGCAGGAAAACAAATTAGCTTTTGATTAAGAAACTAGGTATACCTTTGGGAAAGAATTCAGGAATTAAAAAGTGGTATATAAAATATCATCTGTTACTTTTGTGAATTTTTTGTTATGTGAATTGTAATAATTGTGTAGTTAAGGAAGAACACACTTGGGAAGCCAGCTGGTGACTTAGACAAGGTCAGAATCATTATTTGATAAGGTCATCACTTTACCAGGTCTGATTCTAAGCTCTGTAGGCCCACAAATTAATTTTTCAAGCTTGCCCTGAGGTGACATCCTCTGAGCATTGCTACCAAACCAAATCCCTAAGAGACTCATGTTTTGTCCAGAATTCTAACTTATTACCTCATTATTTAAAATATTTAACTTTCAGGTAGAATAGAATGTTTGTATTGATATGAGTGAATTCTCTTTCCTCTTACGAAAAATACATAAAAAGATAAATTACAATCAGAAGTTTTCTTGGTGAGCATGGAGCCAGTCCAGGGGGAAAGAATTGGATAATCAAATGTCTCTATTACATCTGTTCTTGCTTGGGGTGTATTTGTAAGAAGGATTGATTCCTTATTTCTGGGGCCAGGACTGCCCTCCCCTGCATTGCCCTGGATGCTTTCTCTTCAGAGACTCCTTCCCGTCCTTTCTCCTTTCATTCCCTTTTTGTTAATATTTTTCTTCATAATGGAAGCATGCAATTTATTTGATTATATGTTATCATAGTCCTTGTCTGCTGAGGCTATATTCTAATTTCAATGAATATGATACAAACATTACCAACATCTCCAGTCAACAACGTATAGGGTGTTTTGTAGGGATTGTGAGAAGAAATGTATTGTAGTACTAAGGAAAAAAAAAATCCTGTCAGTTATGATACAATGATTTAACACTTAGAATCCTTTGTTTATGTTTATAGAAAGAGCACTTTCAGACTTTCTTACACATAGATTGTAGAAAATTATATATCACTTCTGTCTGTACTAAAAAGGAAATAATAAGAAACATAAATTGATTAAAGTATTTCTTAAAGGCCTTCACATACAGAATCCTTCTGAATCATTTTTCAGCTTAAGAGTTATTGACAAGCAGGTTTCCAATACAGTATCACCATTAGTGCCATCAAAAGTATTGATGAAACTGTGTTTATTTAAAAAGTGCCCTATTAAAAACCGTTTTAGAAGTTTTGATTCTGGTCCATTTCTACTTGACGACTCCTTTTTTCCACCTTCATTGAATTGAAGGTAGCTGGAAAATAAGAGCTTCTTTTCAAAGTCGGTAGGAAGTTTCAGACTAATGGTGGTCCTATGAAATGTATGAATTGATTATAACAGCCTCTCCATGCTTTGAATTTTGTTTTCATTTATTTGGAGGAAATTGGCAATTTATCCCACCTTCAGTTACACTGCTTAGTGTGGAGAGGGAATTCTGTGGAGAGGTAATGTCAATAACCTGGGAGCTCATTACAAATGCAGAATCTCTGGCTCCACCTCAGGTTTACTAAATCGCAATCTGCACGTTGAACACAATACTCAGGTGACTTAAATTAGAGAAGCATTAGCACGCATCACGCTTTATCCACTCCGCTTCTGAATTGCTACAATGTTCATGGTTGCTCCTGTGTAAGAATATCTGAGTTTGTGGTCATTTCCCCAGCAATGACTATTTAATCTTTTCCCTCACTCCTGTATTTCTGTGTCTTTCTGCCCACATAATTACTTAGTTTTGATGAATCATAGTTTATTTTTTGAAGACGTTTTAAGTGGTAATTAACATTCCTACCACCAATAAGTGCACATAATTCAGCTGAAATGATACAATCTGAACAATATGAACAACAGTCATGATCGCTGGCTAATAGTGACTGTAAAATGACATATCTTGATTTGAGTTATTAAAAGATGAACAAAATGTTTGTACTTTAGAATTAATGAAATATATGACAATCGTTTTGATAAATACTAGGCTGTTTCCTGCTCCTTGCTTCTTCACTCCTTTTGTCCTGCAAGAAAGGAAATGACACTGGAGATGAAAGCTTTAATGTGGATAAACTTGCAGACTCTGCAGAGATAGGACTAGTAAACAGAGCAGGGAGAAGGCTGCAGGGTGGCAGACCAAGGCTATGTCTTCAGAGCTAGATCCCATTTTTTGAAAATATTTATTTCTTTTAGTGTTAATCCTCAACACAGCAACAGCAACTTTCCCTACTCTGTTGTAATCACAGGTCTCACTTCTCCAGAATCTATGTGGCTTTCTGGGTGGCTTCTTAAATTGAATATTTGCATTTTTGCCTACTCTCTCAGACATAGTCAGTTGCTATTCCTATGGAGTAGCTCAGGGTGAAGGGATAGAGGTAGAAATCTGTTCAAATTAACAGATCGGCTGGAGTAAAATAGGGATATGCATTCATTCTAGTCCAGAATTGCTGGATTGTTCACTCCATATTTTTTTCTTGGTAAATTCTCAAATGATTTGGGATTGTTGTATAGTCAAGGCATTAAAAAGCTGGAATATTGAGCATAAGACAATTCAAATTTATCCACCTTAAAGCTTCCAGATCTTTTTTTCTTTTTTTTTTTTTTTGAGACAGAGTCTCACTGTATTGCCCAGGCTAGAGTGCTGTGGCGTCATCCTAGCTCACAGCAACCTCTAACTCCTGGGCTGAAGCAATCCTTCTGCCTCAGCCTCCCGAGTAGCTGGGATTACAGGCATGCGCCACCATGCCCAACTAATTTTTTCTATATATTTTTAGTTGTCCAATTAATTTCTTTCTATTTTTAGTACAGATGAGGTCTCGCTCTTGCTCAGGCTGGTTTCGAACTCCTGAGCTCAAACAATCCACCCACCTCGGCCTCCTAGAGTGCTAGCATTATAGGCGTGAGCCACCACGCCCAGCCTGCTTCCAGATCTTAAATGCCTCTGTATTTGATTTTCCTACAGTCATTTTTTTCTCTCTGTGCTACCAGATGCCTTGCTCATTGACCTGTAGGTCATGCACTGATGGGAAATGTATCCTTCTGAACTTTAATATTTCAATGTCTTTAGGATAATATTCATGCTGAAAGGCAACTCATATAATATTTACTAGATTTAATTTTTCTAAATGGAATGTATAATCTTTGATAATTTAATTTTCTCTTCAGATATTTTTATATTTGGAGTAAGCAATTACTGATTGGGTCGGGGGTGAAGGGGGTAGAAACACATCCATTTTGTGGACAAGGTCCTGTAAGCCTCGGAGCTCTTATACATAAAAGAAAGAAAAAAGAATGTTTTATTTTATTAATATTTTATTTTTCCAGTAAAGAGTAAAAATAAGAGACTTATTGCATGCATTCCTACCTTTAGTAACCTGTAGCTCCTTGGGAAAGTAAAATGTGCCACGATATCAAAGAGATATGTATTCCTTAAAGCTCCTCTGTTTTCTGCACCTCTCCAACATGTCTTTGTTCTACATTGACACTGAGACTTCTGTTCTTTTTTTCATGAATGTTTGATGCTTGCTACCATAAAAATCACATTAGCTAGTTTCAAGTGGAACTTGAATATCAAACACTTTAGAGGGTAGACTGGAATAGTAAAAACTTAAAAATAAAACAAAACAACATCAATCAGGTGGTCATTATATGTGAAATTCAAAATTTAAAATAGTGTGGATGTATTGTTATTAAATTCATTAAAGAGTTATGCAGCTTTATTTGCCCAAATCATTATTCTTTCATGTGAATAAAATCTTATCTGCTTGTCACTGGGACTCAATTTGGATGCTATTTGTTTACTTCAATGTGTACTTTATACTACTATATTCACTTGATTCTCTTGAAAGATGTCTGTAAAGTGTGCCTGTTATATAGGTACAAGGTTATGGGATACCAGGCCTTTCTGAGATGTTGGCATGAGGCCAAGAGTATACTTCTGTTTCATCATTGTTACTTTGGAACTAAATTAACTTTTAAAAAATTGAGTGAGTAGCTCTGCAATATGAATTTTTGAATGAATAATATTTAAAGGGAATTCAAAAGCATGTTTAGTGCAGAAATATCTATTCTAATCTTTGAGTCAAGAATTCTTTCTCAGCCCACTGTACAAGCTCCCACCATAACAATAACATTTGTACCAGATTATCCATTCAATAATTTTCAGTGATGACTTGTAGAATCCAAGCTCCAGCACCTGAGATACAGGGACGATACACAATAGGGGTTCCACAAGTATTTCTTAAACAAATAAATTATGCTAGAATGATCAGCTTGGGCAAAGATACAGAGTTGTATATCTGGAGCAAGCTAGGGGAATGGTGAGAAAACTTGTATGATTGCCCACAGGGAGAGTGGTGTTTGTTTGAATAGGTGGCGGTGAGGCATTGTAAGAAAATGAAGTCATGAGCTAGGTCAATGCTAGTGGAGTCAGAAGCATGAGACAGATAGGAGACTGTGGAATATTTAACGAATTTTATAATTGGTGTGGTGAAATGTGAGAGAGAAGAAGGTACAAAAATGACTTTGGTATTCATAGAAGAAATTTTCCAAAGGACGAAGTTAATAATTCTGTTTACATATCACAAATTTGATATGTTATAGGGAAGTTTATTTGCCATAGATGGTGGCACAAATGCTGATATTGGAGGCAGAAATCTTATGTTTATTTTGCTCTTTCACTTAATACATGGGTTACCCTAGGGAAATTACTGTACCTCTTTAAGCCTCATTTTCTTAATTTCTAAATTAGGGATGAGGATAATTGTTTTGAACTGAATGTTTTCCTCCTCTAAAATTCATATGTTGAAATCCAGTCCCCAATATGATGGTATGTGAGGTGAGGCTTTGAGGAGGTAATTAGGTAAAAAGGTGGAGCCATCATGAATGGGCCTAGTGCGCCTATAAGAAAAAGCCAAAGAAGTAGCTCACTATTTTATGCTATTTGAGGGTACAATAAATCAACAGTCTGCAACCCAAAAGAGGATCCCTAACACACCTGACCTTTCTGGCACCCTGACCTCAGATTTCTGGCTTCCAGAACTGTGAGAAATGCATTTTTGTTGTTTATAAGCCACACAGTCTATGAAACTTTGTTATAGCAGCACAAACTGATTGACACGATAGTATTTATAATACTTATTTGTTTTGTAAAGAGTGAAATGTTATATAGAATTAATTGTTCTTGCTTGATTTTGGTTCAAAGATTTTGAAACAAGGTAAGATAAGAGGTAGATATTAGAATATGTGGAGATAATTGGTTTGCCTATAGAAATTGTTAGGAAACTCCCCCCAAATCTACATAGTTACACCTATATTTAGACGAGGGAACAAATCCAGAGATTAAATAGAGGAGAAAACAAAAAACCAGGAGAATGTAAGCTCTGCCAGGGCAGGAACTTTATGTTCTTTGCTGCTGTATTCCTAATACTTAAAAGAGTGCTAAGCATATATAGGGTGAGTATCCTTTAAATGAAATGCTTAGGTCAAGAAGTGTTTTGAATTTTGGATGTTTTGAGACTTTGGAATATTTGCATTACACTTACTGATTGAGCACCCCTATTCCAAAACTCCAAAATTCAAAATGCTCCAGTGAGCATTTCTTTTGAGCATCATGTCAGTACTCAAAAAGTTTCAGGTTTTGGAGCATTTCTGATTTCGGATTTTTGGAGTATAGAAGAGTATGAGGTTGGGAACAGGAGTCTGCTAATTTAGATGGGATGGCCTGAAGACCTCTCTGAAGGCAACATTTGAACTAGGACCTGAGGGAAGTAGGGCAGTGAACTCTGTGGCTCTCTTGGTACAGGCGGAATAGTAAGTACAGTTATGAGTGTACTTAGTGGGTCTGAAGACCTCGAAGAAGACCAGGGTGACTGGAATGGAGTGAGAAAAGGAGAGTGAACAAAGATAAATTTGGAGGAGTATCCAGGGACCAGAGCAAGCAGCAAATGGTAGGCCTGGTAAGGACTTTGGATTTTTCCAACATATCAATTTTCTCTCTGTATTGGATGATTGCCATTGGCATATAAATATCTTCCACTTGAACAAACAAGCAAACAAATAACTCTCCCCTGACCTCAGTTTCTTTTTCGCTTACTTCTCATGTTTTAATTCTCATTTAGTACAACATTTATTTAATACTTTCACCACAATCTCCACCAATATATCAGCAGTGAAGCTGCCATATGTCTTACCTAGTTAAACTTCTACAATAGTCTCTGGCTGGTCTTCCTGCTTCCATTCTTGCCAATACATTGGCCTAAATCACCACCCTGGCCTATTCTCCACAAAGCAGCCTGGTTAATCATATGAGTTTTCTATTCCTATTGTAAAAAATCACCACAAATTTAGTAGCTTGAGAAAACACAAGCTTATTGTCTTATAGTTCAATAGTTTAGAATTCTAAGATGGGTCTTACTGGGCTAAAATTAAGATGGTGGGTATGGCTGTTTTCCATTCTGAAGGCTCTTTAGGGGAAGAGAGTCAATTTGCATTTCCCAGCTTCTAGAGGCCACTCACATTCCTGGGCTCACCATCCACGTCTTCCATCTTCAAGGCTAACAATGGTGGGTGAAATCCTTTTCATATTGAATTACTTCTGCCCTCTTCTTCCAGTTTTAAGGATCCTGTGATTATATTGGACACACTTAGATAATCTAGAATAATCTGCTTATTTTAAAGTCAGCTGATTAGCAGATTTAATTCCCCTCTACCATTTAAGATAACACATTCACAGTGGTAGGGATAAGGGTGTGGGCATTTTGGAGGCCATATTCTACCTACCACATTAATTCTTTAAAATGTAAATCAGATCATATTGCTTCCCTGTTCAAAACCCTCAAGACTTCTTATAAATTTCAAAAATCTTACAGTGGTTTAGAAGATTCTGCATGATCTGGCCTCCCTAACTGCAGATGGGACTAGGGTGAGGTGAGGGAGTCATCTAGGGTGCAAAACTTAAGGAGACACTCATTCTCAGGTCCTTGTACCCAGATGCCAGACTCAGCCCTGCCAGGCTGTGTTTCTGACCTCATCTGCTACATCTTCCCTTGAGCTCACAGTACTCTATCCAGCGTGGCCAGTATGTCGAGCATATCGAGGACATGACTTGCTTCAGTGCCTTTACACTTGCTATTGCTTCAGAGCTCTGGGACATCCTTCTCCTAGATGTTGGCATAGCTTAATTCATCACTTCATTTAAATCTCTTGTCACATGTCACCTTCTCTAAAAGGGATTTTTGGAAATTTTATTTGAAATATAGTCTTATCACGTTTTTATTCCCTTACCCTGTTTTGTTCTTCCTCCTAGTGCTTATCACTCCTGACATCATATTTATTATTTATATGTTTTCTGTTTTTTCTACTAGATCATAAGTCAGAGTGTCAGAGTCTTTTTCTTTAATATTGTTTTATTACCAGGGTCTAGAACAGTGTCTGGCATATAGAATATGCTTACTAAATATTTGTTAAATGAAAGGAAAGATATGGCTAATTTACTTCTATGAATGACAGTTCATCAAGTGCTTTCTATGAGCTGGGAACTATTCTAAAAACTCTATTACTGATTTTATCCTTTCAATGTTCTCAAATGAGAAAACTGAGGTGTGGAAAGACCAAGTAACTTGACACACTGACACAACTAATCAAGTTAGGATTGCGTCTGAATCTAGATAACATGGCCCTAGAAGCCAACACTTGTCCACGTATTTTCTCAGATTGTATTTTTATTTTTTATGATTACTGTAGCATGTTAAAATGAATATATACTATAATATATATTATATCATATATAATATAATATGTACATACAGTACAGTATGCTTTTAAATTTTAAAATTTGATGACTGCTCTAAACGTGGTAACAAATTATTTACTTGAGTGAACTTTAATATTATTGAAAGTTTTATTAGGCCTTTCTGAGTAAAATTATGGGAGAAATAAAATTTACTGAGCATTTATTAATTTGTCTAGGTCGGGTTGTTAAAGCAGATTAAACATTGCTCTCATTTGGGTGCATTCATTGGAAATGTGTTTTTAAATTGACTATTCTTTTTTGCAGTAAGTCCTGAATGAGGGAAAAATAGGGAACAAGTCATGTGGATAAGCTCTATAAGGTGACATAGGATGAAAAACAGGGCAAGGACCAATTTTGTAAATCTTTAAAAATCTGAAATAAAATTATTCTTAATAAGGGACAGTGTTGAATTTGAAGAGATGTGTGCCAGACGGTCTGATGGAAATTCAGCACCATTTTCCCTCTCCTATGTTTACTCTTGAATTCTTGGTAATAATATTTTCCTGAATCTGTGCCAGCAGGGTTCTGGATTAGATTCCACCCCTGAGAGGCTCTCGTACAACGTTTGGAAGGCAGAAGAGCAGCAGAAGCCATTATTGCTCCTGCAGGCGTGTACATGGGCTTCAGCAGATGCGCATATGTGAGATCGTGCCAGGAGCTTCCCAGTATCCTTTTCTGCATCACCCACTTCAAGACTGCAGGCAGGTGAGCTCATGGTGATGGTGGCTGTGAGCCTGCACATCCTCATTTCCTGAAAATCACTGAGGGCTTTCCCTGACTTCTGCTGCCCCAACCCTGTGACTTGTTTTGTAAGCCTCTAACTCACTTTGCTAAATTTATTTCTGCCTGAACTACCTAGACTGGCTTCTCTTTTTCTGACCTGAATCCTGATTACTGCACACAGACTTTCTCAGGAAGAATATTTTATTTGATATGTTTTATAATTTCTTTTCCTCCACAAGATTTTTAAATTTTTTTTTTAGAAAATGAATGTAACCATTAGTGTCAATTATTGCCATAGAATATTTCACTTAGGATGTTGAAATAGATAAATCAAATCAGTTATTCAATAATTAATATTTGCTATTAATATTTATAACTTACTCGGTACTCTTAGCTTCTGAAATAAACTGAAGGAGATTTCTTTGACAGGTAAGCACTGGCGGATTTTTAACACAAAAATGTGGAAGAGCCTTTCAAATTCTCTTCAGAATTATTTGGATACAGATAAACTCTTTTTCATAGGAAGATATCTGCACTGTATCCCAATTCTTCTGGCCACCCCCAAGTTCTTCCATGTTTTATGTTATTAAACTAAGGGTAGAACTATAATGACTCATCTTTGTACAGGACTTATAGTATATAAAGCATATCCCATATGTTGCATCATTGGATCTTTACAGATTTAAGTTCAATTAGGGTACATTTCCACAATTTCTTATCCTGTCCCTTGTCATAGCACTTGTGTATTACATTTACATTTTTCATGCCTCTTCCACCAACTCTAGATTTCAAACTTTTTGAGAACAGAAATAATATCCTAATAATCAATGTTTTCCTGATGATTATTTCAGGATCGAACTTCTAGCAGATGGTCAGAAAGGAATATATTTAATGAATGGATAAATGGTTGAGACTGAATTGATCTGAGACAGTTTGAACTCTGAGACCATGACCTTTTTATGATGTCACTTCTCATTTAAATATATTTATGATACCAAAGGATTGGTAAGATAATTGAAAAAAAATAAACCCACAACATATTTTATGTAAATTACTTGGTATAACCAATAAGAGGGGAGGAAGGAATCATATTTTATTACTGTTTTTAACTTATATTAACCCCAGCATACCTTTTTAGCCACATATCCTTTAACTCTCCGACATAAAATTTCCACGTCATCCAATAACTTAATAATAGGAAAATGGTTAACAAAAATAATTCAGGTTTTGTGCCTGGAAGACCTGATAAATACTTCATTTTAAATGGTCTGTATGAGAAATTCAGGGAAGCATAGAAAAGACAGTGGCAATAGAGACTGGTTTATTTTGAGCTGAATTTTAGGCAAAGTTTGTGTTGATGAAGAGTAATTCATTCTGGATCACTACTATGTGAAAAGTACTGTACTGGTACTGAGGAGACGAATGTGTATTAGGCATGGTTTCTATCCTCAAGGAGCAGGTACAATAAAATGTGATATGTGTTGAATAGCAGGCAAAGTAAATGATGAAACTCAAAGTGTTTCTCATACTAGGATTATGCTGGAGGATGTATTCCCTTCGTAGTCAAGCCATCAGAAACAGAATCAAGGAATCGGCAGGATTCATGCTCCTTCTACCAATCACCTGCTTCCAAGTATAAAGTGCAGCTTACCCGCAATGTAATTGCCTTTAGAGTTGGCTTAAAACTATTCCAAGCACAGAAAAATTTATTACTAATTCATCTGCCCAACTACTTTTTAAGGTAAAGACAAATTAATGTAAAACTTTCTGGCCTTCCTATTGCCGATAAGAATGGATGTATATAAAAAGTGCCTATTCATTTAAATGTTTAGCTTTGCAGGTATAATGTCCAAGAACAGGCATTGGAGTGACTGAAAAGTCAGGTAAAGTAAAGGTGAACTTGGATTCAGGAATAGGATTCCTTCATGAATGCAAGGCAATCTCATGTTTCCATTTTATACTGAATTGAATTCATCCAGGTGTGTATGCTAATATTACATATTTTGGCTTATGTATCCATAGTATGAAAATTAAAAAAATTAGACATTATCTTAATTATACCAGTCAAAAATTTTGCCTGATTTAAACCACTAATTTTTGTTTTTTTCAAAGCAGAGTGACTTTTTATTTTGGTAGATGTTTCTTACCAGATAAATCACACATTCATCAAGAACTGCTATGATTGCTTAACAGAGATGGAGAAAAAAAACACCTTGCCCTAAATTAAAAATAAGACATATCTACTTTAATTATAAAATGGGAATGATTACTACTACTTACTGATTACTTAAATATTCATGAGGAAGTGTCTCCAAATTTAGATGTCTGTATATTTAAAGATAAGTGTGTGCTTGTATTTCTTATGAGGAGATAGAGTTAATTCTCATCCCCACGGTGGAGCTCTGAGAGAACTATGGAAGATGCCTTTGTTGATTTCTGTTCATTTGAAGGAGAATGAGTAGCAGTGCAGGAATTTCTCTTCTGAGGCAAATGAAATACATCAGGATGGTTTTGCCTTGGATGTACAGAAATAATTTATTCTCTTATTCCTTTTGATTGCACATAACACTTCAAATATTGCATATGTGAATTCTGAAAATTGACATGTGTATTTAGGCTTTAAAAATCTCCACATAAAGGAGAATTGAGCATTGTCAGGTCCCAGGGGAATTCTGGGATTGCCTGGAAAATATTGAAAGGAAGGGCAGAAACATCTCCCCACCCCACACACCCTGGATGAATTGTTGTGATGCCTGAATGTTAGAGCTGGACTGAGCTCTAGAAATAATCAAAGTCAAGCCATAATTTTACTGATAATAAGTTGAAGACTCAGAGGGGTGAAGTGGTAACTTGATACAGTAGCAGAAATGAGATCAAAATCCAGATTTCCAGAGTCCCAGTTTAATGTCATTTCTGATACTTTGCCATCTTTGGACTTTCTTAGATCTTAGTTATAACAGTTTTCAGCTTTCACATCTAGCTTTTCCCCCAAGCATGATTATCAATGAGAAGATGTGTCTCTGCCTGTCTAAGCTTCCCTTAGTGATTGCAACCTAGTTGATGTGTGAGTAAGATGGATGGGATGAGATGGATGGATGGGTGAAAAGGAGGGAAGGTGGCTCATCCTTTGCCTTTCAATGACATGGATGTTCTGTCTTTTTTTTGGTCAATATATTTTTCTGCATATTACTATTACTTGTACTAGGTTTTGCGCATCTGGAGGGCAAAGAAAAGCATTGGCATTTTCTCCTCTTTCTGTTTATCTGGCAAAACACTGTGAATACATGAATAGTAAGTCTCAATACATTTTTGAGTTCAGCATCTTTAACTGAGGCAGCAGGCAGAAGACATAACACCACTAAGACGAGCTCAGTACTATTCTGTGGCCTAACCAAGCCATAAAGCAAAGGACATATTTCCATTAATTTATCTTCCAGCTGGTAAAATCTGCTAACAAACCATATGCCATCTTAGAAAATTATAGCACGAATTGTCCAAAGTCTGCACAGGAACCCACAGGTGCACACAAACGCTCAACATATAGCAAACAGAAAAGGCTTTAATACAGGTCATTAGATGCTTTTGAAACCATTGGCAGAGCTGGAAGAAAATGGAAGAGAATATCATCACACACTCTCTGGTGTTCTAATTTTCAGAAAGTTTCTTGAATCATAAGAAACTACTGTTTATGTCCACAGTTGCCTCCAGAACTAAGCTAGGTGATTCCCAGGGAACCACCCAGACACTGATGCAAAATATCCCATCTGCTGAAGCCCATGAGTGTGTGGCTTTATCTCTTCTAGCAAAGAAACAATAATAGGGTTTCTGCTTCTTTCTGTCTCTTAAACCTCAGGCAAGCTCCTCTGGCTGTCACATTGTGACCTGGAATCCTGCTGACAGGAATTTTGAGGAAACTTGCTTACAGGCTTCTAGCTCCTGTAACACAAAGAAGAGCATTGAGAAAGGTGGGTAGAAATGGTATTGTTTCTAAAGAAAACCTAATACATAACAATTTCCACAGCACTTAATTACTTTGCTTTCTTTTTTGTTTTTTTTTTTTGAGACATAGTCTCACGTTGTTGCCTTGGCTAGAGTGAGTGCCGTGGCGTCAGCCTAGCTCACAGCAACCTCAGACTCCTGGGCTCAAGCGATCCTTCTGCCTCACCCTCCCGAGTAGCTGGGACTACAGGCATGCGCTACCATGCCCGGCTAATTTTTTCTGTATATTTTTAGTTGTCTGATTAATTTCTTTGTATATTTAGTAGAGACGGGGTCTCGCTCTTGCTCAGGCTGGTCTTGAACTCCT
>CAUYSK010092190.1:0-15478 GCA_963575035.1 Avahi laniger
TAGAAAATGCAAATTAAGATAGTAGAAAAAAATTCAACTTATCAATAATGTTAATAAATGTAAATTGGTTAAGTTCAGTAGTTAAAAGGCAAAGATTCTCCGAAGGGGGTGGACCTGAATAAAATTCATGTAATTGCTCAAAAAAAAAAAAAAAAAAAAAGAGTTTGGTCTTCCTGAAATATCCTCTAAAATCTAGCATAATTACCAAACATCTGACTGTGTGAGAACTTTAATGCTGTCCAGCGTCTAAAACTTCTGTTTTACTCTTGTTCATTCAGCAGCTGTTATTGCCTTGAATATTCCCAGCTTAGGAATTTTTAAAGGAGCCAAGGAATATTTTAACATAATTTTTGTGCTACTTCTCCATAATGATTCTCTCTAGTACCCTATCCCTCAAATTTCAATTGCTTTGATAGTCTTGAACTCTAATCTTTGTTTTCACTACCCAGCAAGATTGCCATTCTTTACTTAGGCTTTATTTTTCAGCACTAGCGTGTTGGAAAAATGCTCTAAGAAACCCATGGTGAATATAGAGTCTGTTCCTGAAAACAGGGTTTTATATATTTTGTTCAGCTCATGACTATTTAATGCAAGAAACTTAAGTATAATATCAGCAATGCTTATGATGGCCAAGACTTCTAAATATTTAAGATAAAATGTTTTGAAATTCTTATTCACTTAAGAGTATATTAAGAATGCTTGAACATATTATTTTATAAAGTATATCTTAAAAAGTAATATCATTAATAATAAAAGGACCCACCTTGGTACTTCATGTGACATTTTCTATTTGACAAGTGACTCCTAACTTCAGCTGCATTTTAGGATCATCTGATTAACTTTTAAAAACTGGATGACTAGATAATATCCTAGACTAATTAAAATCTATTTATGGGGTAGGATCTTAACATAATTAATTTTTAAAAGTCTCCAGATAATTTTAATATTTACCCAATATTGAGATCCACTCATAGATAAAACACAGGGATTAGTTTAAAATAATCTTTGAAATATTGATTTACACTTCTTAAGGGAAAAACAGACATGTAAGTGTAAATAATGCTTTGCTTACTCACTAAAATAAAGCAAACAATTCTTTTTTGTGTGTCCTCAGTTGGAAAATACTCTATCAAAGGGCCTGAGTATTGAGGGAGCGACATGAGAGCATGATCCAACAGTTTTCATTTTCTGAGCACATGTGAAAGAGGAGTAAAAGAATAATAAAACAGTGCAGCAAAGGAGTCAAAGTGCAAATAGGTGACGGATATATGAAGTGTCAAACACATAGGTTTGGAGTTAACTATGGGGGAAAAGGTGGGCATATAATAACAGGAAACAATATTCTTCCTTATTCATGAGAATTTTGTAAAAGATAAAGAATAGTAACTACTAAATATTTGTTATCAAAACTAATAATACATCTTCTGTATGGATATGCTCTATTAATTTACTCCTAATTTGTAACTGAATTTAAACCATCTGTAAATTAAAAGTATAAGCTACATCCAAGAAAGGGGCATCCTTTTACAACAAGGACATTATTACAATACTGGCTCATCCTAACACAATAGCTAACCTATTCCATGATTAGCATCGAAAACATCTCTAACAAATGTATAAGGAACTTTTCACATATATATATATGTGTGTGTGTGTGTGTATAATTTATTGCATCTCTTGCTAAAACAAAATAACCAATATGAGTATATTTTGATACATAGTCAATGGAAAGTAGTCATGTTCAGTTTGATTCAATACGTCTTCCAGCTGGCACAGTAATTCACATGCAAAATCTCCAACTCAGGAAAGGCCTGGGCATTCACTACACTCCCTGAAAGACTTTAAGCTTAAAGATAATTGAATAAAAACATAGATTACAGGAAGCTAAGTACGGTGATTTGTTCTGCCTTGAGAGTTATGAGTAATCTGGCCATGATAAATAATACAAATATGTACACTGTGAATTATTAAGAACTTTTTCTGTAACCACTTTAATAATCAATGTATAGCCATGTGAATCTGCTGAAAAATCTAGAATAATCAGGGGAAAGACCAAGAAAAATAGAAAAAAATTTTTTTGAATTTTAGGACTCTTTTGAAAATCATGCTGATCCATGAAAAAAAATTACATAGTATCTTCACTAAGTTTGATGTGTCAAGGTTGAAATCTTCAATTTTCACTCACTTTTCAGGTTAAAATAGCCTTCTAACTCAGAATCAAAAAGTATTTATGTATATATTTCAATACATATTTTGAATAAAGGACTAAATATGTATTTTATGCTATTCTAGACTTTGGAATAAAAGCCAAAATCTGTGCCCTTTACTTATCCATTTCCTTCAACTCCATAACCAATCCAATGAAGTTCTTCTTCATTTGCAGCATTCAAAATATATTCATGGTACACTTCCTATCATTCAGCCATTGGTCTGGTACAGAGATTAAAATGTAAGTGTCTCTTCTCAGGATTCTTACTTTCTCACATGGAGAACAGATAAAATATAAATGCCAATAGCAAAATAAATGCTCTGTTATAAATATTCATAAATAGCTATGGGAGCAAATAATAGAGAAAAATTTAAAGGTTGAGGAAGTTTAAAACTTCTGAAATACAATACTGGAGTTGAAATAAACATAAAAAGAAGGCAAGCAGAAATGGTGACCTGTTAAAAGAAAAAAAGAACCATGTATAATCCAAACATGTCAGCCTGAGATATATGAACCATTCAAGGAATTGTATACTTTGTATTAAATTAGGGTTGAGGAGCCTCTTAAGGAGTAATAAAACCTTAGCTGGAGATATAACCAGGGCTCAAATCTTAAAGAGGTTTATATACTATATTTGGGGATTTCATATGCATACTATATATAATTGGGAGTCACTGAAGAATTTTCAATTGATATATTTAGATCATAGAATTTGTGCTTAAACATGTTTATCACAACCAATTCTGCCTTCAACTCTGACATTAAAAAAACTTGGAAGTCATCACCTCCATTCTTACAACAAAAAAATGCTGAACAAACCAAATATCAGTGACGTTCTTATACATATCAAAGAATTGAGGTTGCTGCAAATTGGTACCCTAAAAACTGGAAAAGACAGGAGAATACAGAAAATTGCAATTGAAATATGATTGCCTGGAGAAGAAGCCACTGGAGGAGCCACATCTGAACACTTACATGGTCATTTTGAGACTTTCTAGGGGTTGAGCTTGTATTAGTGTGAGTGTGAGAAACTCCCACATGCCACAATTTTAGGTGGCTCCAAAACTTACATGGATTTTATCTCCAGGAATTCTACCGAAATTTCACATAGATGATCCAGGAAAAATTCTCTCATGGCTCTGGAAGGATGGAGGGGAAAAGAAAGAATATTTAAATATTCCAGAGCTTTCTTGATGATAAAGGCCTACTCTCAAAGAGAAAAGACTTCCCCAGGGCAGGGCCGTGTGTCTCCTAGGAGGTAGGAAAATATTCAATCTCCAGCCTCATTTGGGTTTCCTGCCCCACGTAAGGAGGTGGGGAGCCATAAAACACCTGAGAAGTCACAGACCACAACGTTTATCCTCTGAAAGACTAGGATTTGATCAGATTTTAGAGTGCTTCCCCTCCCTCACAAATTACCAATATCAAAAATGAAAGAGTGGTCATCACTATTGATCTCATGGCCATTGAAAAGATATTAAAAGAATACTGTGAACAACTCTACCCTCACAAATTCAAAAACTTAGATGAAATGGAACAATTCCTTGAAATACATACCTCTATTGAAGTCATATGGATGATGAATTAGAGTTTTGTGGCTGAACCAGAGCAAAGAAATTTGGACATTATTGCTTAATCTGGCAAGAAATTAGGAGAAGCTAATAAAGCATTTGCTGAAGGAGAAGTAAAAATTAACAAGAGAAAAGGTTGAAGAAGTTTTGAACTTGAAACTGCAAAGCCACTATATAGGAGCAAGTCACATTTCTACCTATTTCAGTGATCGATCTGTTTGATTCTATCTATTCCAAGATCTATTCCAATGATCGTATACTTCAAATTTTCTCATCCACTCACTCCCTTAATCATGCCATTGACTCCATAATCTCAATTTCAAGAAAACTTTTCTCCAACTATGAATTACTATCTTCTTAGTTCATTTCCTCTGTACTTTGACTTTTACAATTATTTGACTTCCAAATCTACACTGACATCTCTAGGGGAAAACTTTTAGCAACACTCATTCCAAAATTTTAATACACATCCTTTTGTCATTCTTACAGTCAAGGTCTTTCTCCTTTATTCCTTACTGTCCATCCAAAATTACTGCTGGCATTCATAAGGGGCTCCATTTCTACCAAAAGACATCTGTGTATCGTTCTCATTGCTCTATTAATCCCATATGCAAGTGGAAAGATTCTACAAACTATATGTGCTATATATCTTAGTTCAATGCAAATGCACTAATCCCTCATGTTTTTGACTTGTTAGTAACTAAGTGGTATAACAAGAAAAGATTCATCCCATCTATTCCATACAAGCAAAAATTAAGAGAAGCTGGTCAGCATTATTAAAATTAATTCTCATAAATTTTATCCCTAATTAATAAGAGCTAAATTTAAAAGTGAAGACTTTATTCCATAAAATCATTTTCAGCTCAAATTGGGAGTTAGCATTTTAAAAGATACTTTTATTAAATTAAAAAAACATAATTCAATACTAATTTCAAGTTGATATTCAAACCCTTTGAAGGTAATGAATTTCAGAAAGGAATGTTTTTAAATAGGAAATGTAATTATACTGTCACATATCAAATATGATTTGAAAAAAAAAACCACTGAGATGAAGTGGCCTACCAAACAGTAATTCAGAACTAATTGTTCTATTTTCTCTGCTATTTCCCTTATATATCTCTCATTGTCCATCCTGCCCTCACTAAGAAAGAATTAGAATATAAATGTTTTTCTACACTCTATATCTCCTTGGGTAAAGGAAAAATTATCTATTACAAATTTGATGAGAGCAGATAAAAGGAACTTAAGAAAGATATTGGAAAATTGACCTACTGTTAATGAATATTTTGAGGATTCTTAAAAGACAAACAAAAAGCCTCTTTGTTTTATTATAAATATTTGCAGTATTTCTAGGAATTCCCTCCAGGAGATTTAGTGCATAAATAAAAGTATGCATAAGATTTTTCACATCCTCCCCAATTTTATACTAAAGGGAAAAGCACAAAATTTAACATAGTAATAGACCTTCTGTGCTCGTAAAGCAATGTATTTCATAAATATTTTATTAAACAGGAATCCGACTTTTTCTGTGCCATACAACACAGCTAGATTTGGGGACACATACATATTCTAACATTAAAATTTTGGTAGAATTAAAGTAATGGAGATACTTTGTTTTTATATGCTTACTCTCTTTTTATATCCAAATTACTAAATTTTTAACATTTTATATCACAAATAGATTTGTTGAGGCCTACTTCAAACTATTTTTATGAATACACATTTATCATATTTAATATCATTTAAATATGATATTTAAGTTCATTTATTATGTTTAATTTCAAGCAGATTTACATGTAAGTTTCTGAACTTACTGATGCTTTCCTCCACTACGACAATCCTTTGGCATTTCAAGATTTAACACATATAATCTAGTCCATTCAGAAGAATGGACTTGCTCCTACATAGTAGCCATGCAGTTTACAATTCAAAAATATTCCTAACACTTAGGGGTGGAGGATATAGTCAGATAGATGACTTTTGTGTCGTCATGGTATTTACAAATGTGGAGATTCTTATTTTGTGGTCTATCCCTCTCAAATGTCAAAATGTACTATTTATTCAAATGCCTGCTGGGTAGTTTGCTGTCACCTCAAAATGAAAAAATGCACTCATCTCATTCCAAATCTGTTACCCTTTATGATCTTGTGTATTGTTAATGGCAACATAAATTTCCTAAATTGCAGCCTCATTCCTCTCCTTCATGCTGTGTTAAATCCGTCACTAAATCCAATAGAATCCTACTACAAAATATCATTATAGTTACTTCTTTCTGAGATTTTTCTGTGACTTCATTTTCCTCTGCAAGTCTTGTTTTTGTTGTTAACTAACAATCTCTGGATACCTTGATTCTCTGATCACATTGGAAGTTGCTGCATCCTGAACTGTATTCAATACTGACTGTACGATGAAGGAAGGGGCGTGTGCCAAAGAAAACGGTAGCGTTTAGAAGCAGGAAAAGACAAGAACACTGATTCTTTCCTAGAACCTCCAAAAAGGAACACATCCCTTTCAACACTCTGAAGTTTGCCCATGAGACATCTGTCAGACTTCTGAACTACAAAATTGTAAGATTCAGTTCTGCAACTGCAAAGACATGAATTCTGCCAACAACCTGAATGAACAAAGAAACAAAACTCCCTTACAACCTCTAGAAAAAAAAAAAATGCAAACTGTTGGCACCTTCTATTTCACCTAGAAAGACCCATATCAAACTTCTGACTACAAAAGTATGAGCTAAAATTTTTTTGTGTTTTTCTTAAGGTCCAAATTTCTGGCAATTTGTTTCAGCAGCAACGGAAAATTCTTACAATGACAATAGCAGAAACTGCCAATACTTTGTGGTGCAAAATTTCTATGTCTATTTTAGCTTCATAATTTTCCAGTATGATCAATATTAGATATTGTATTGATTTTCAATTGCTGTATAACAAATTGTCACAAACTTAGTGACTTAAAGCTATACCAAGTTATTAGGTTACATATCTGCAGGTCAAAATTTGAGGAAAAGTCTGGTTGGGTTCTTGGGTCGGGATTTCCAAAGCCAAAATCAAGGTATTGGCTAGACTATGTTATCTTTTGGAAGTTTCAGTAAGGGAGAATTTTCTTCCATAGTATTCATGCTCTTGGCAGAATCCAGTCCCTTGCATCTGGAAAGCTAAGATCTCATCTTTTTGCTGGATATCAGCCAGGGGTTACACTGTTCGTGGAGTTCACTCAACCTTCCTTGCCACGTGGTACCCTCCATCTCCAAATTCAACAATGGAAAGCTCTCTTACACTGAGTCTTGTTCGCTGCCCTAATCTCTTCCACCAGGAAGAGCCCAGTGCCTTTTATGGTTTCACCTGATTAATTTAGACTCACAAGGATAATCTCCCTAGTTTAAAATAAACTAATTTGGGAACCTAATTACATCTGCAAAATCCTTCACAGCAACACCTAGGGTAGTGTTTTATTGAATAACCTTAGAAAAGGTGATATACACCAGGGGGACAGACAATCTCGTGGCCATAATTCTATCTATACTGTCTGAAAAGTCTAGAAAGGTATTTTTTTTTTAATTTCTTAGTTCTTCCCATGGCAATTGCTCTTATGTTTTATGTTTTAGGAATAAGCCTATGGCAAGGGCTCTTAATGTTTGGTCCAAGGGTCCCAAGTATTAATATCATTCCTCTAAAATTTAAAATCTATGATGAAAGTGGATATGCATTCACTATACTGCACCTAAAATTATGAATATATGTTAACAAGTTATAAATTCTATATGTCAGTTGCACTCAACAAATAAGAAATACTTTGGCTCTACTGATTCAAATGACAGAAGAATCTGACCAAAAAAAAATATATGTATATAGCTCTGTGATGGATATAACTGATAGACACAGATCCACAATTATTGGTCTCTAAAATCTCATTCCTCCTGAAATCAAGTGGCTCTAAACAATTTAATAAAATTTAGGTTGATAACAGGTTATTCTTTCTCTACCTTCCATACAGATAAAGGTGTGCAACCACAAGAACAAACAACCAGGAAGTCAGCCTGTTTCTCAGACACTCTTTGGTTCTCTAACAGATAATGCAGTCCACTATAATGATGTCAGCATTTTGACCCAGCGCAGGAGACAATTTTCATCCACATGTGTTAGCGTGAAGCAGAACCTGGCTATCTGGAAAAATATTTTTCCCATGAAAGCCGTCTTAAAATGGCTCCACATAATGTGTAGGCCCTGGAAAAAATTCCTCTGGGCTAAATAGTGTTTAAATCTGTTGACAGCATTTTAATTTTCTCCTTCTGAAAAACCTCTGAAGGAGACCCCGTGGAGAGAGAAAGCAGGTCAAGAGGAAATTAAAAGTAAAGATCTTGCCTTTTCACAGCTAGGATAAATCTGTTAATTAAGCCAACCCATAAAGATGCTGGCAATTTTTAATTTACAAACTGCTGAAAGCTTCCTATCAAATAAATTGATTAGCAATACTCATAATCAAAATCTCTGGATTAGTAGTTAATTTGTGGAATCAATTAATAGAAGCATTTATCAAATATATTTGCCTCCAGAGAATGACAAATTCATTGCTCTGTATTTCTGGAGATAAGAAACCTTGGACTCTGGGATAAGCAATGATTCCTGAGGATATGGCTCTTGTGTGCAATTGTTTTTTCTTGATTGCTTGCTTTAGGAAATGTGTTCTTTACTATCTAGACTAATTTTTTTTTCTCTTTATAGGCATAACATTAACAGATAATAGGTAAAATTATTTACCAGCTAGAATATTTTTCACATTAATTTATTAAAGTGTCCTATCAGACTGTTTGTCCTAGATATTTATAACTAATTCAATTAAGGCTGGATAAATATTTTTCCAAATTAATAAAATCATAGGTAGTCTAAGACTCAGTTAGCTGTGGTTAGCTTTTAAATAAAAGGGATTCCTCTAATGTAGAATGCAGGGTCTACCTGAAGGTTATTTTTCCCCTTGAATAATAAATGGTTAAACTGTATAATATACTATTCTAATTTATAAGGTTTTTAAAATAAATATTGGGTATGTTACTGAAGACTACTTTCTATTATATTCTTTAAATGAAGTTCCTTAAGGCAACATATTTTGTGTCTATTCTTATATAGTGCATATACCCAAAAATATTTTATAAACATATTTTGTAAATCAGCCATTTACTTACATCAAATTATCATGCAAACTAATCAGATATTGTGACATTTGATTATACATTCAGAGATAGAGTCCTATTACTTGATCTATGAGGAAAATATAGTCAAATAAATAATTAACTTACTTTAAATCTTCAGAATAAATATGTTTATGTTCTCTTTTCTAAAAAAGAAAACATACCATTTCAGTATATTTTATATTATTTAGCTCTTTTTTGTGAATATAATTTGATGTGGTGCCTGGTAGAATGGTCAGTTCTCTTTCATACTTAGGACAACATTTTTTAAAAATCATATATTATGTACTGTGAAGCAACACAAGTAATACCACATTTTGATTTAATGGCAACCTTTTTTTTCCTTTTGGAATATATTAACAATTTTATGGTATGCAAAAGCAACTAGAACTGACATGGAATTTTTAGACATAATACAAAGGCCTGCTTTCTTTATTGTATGCATAAATATCTCACAGTATTGCAAACTGAAATGGCTTAGTAAGACAAAAGAGAATTGTTTTCAGAAAAATTGACTTTTTAATCATTGTCAATTCATTTCACCTAAAAAATCTGGTCTCATATTTGAACATGGTGATAGATCAAAACAACCAATCAAGAAGGTAAAACTTGGAATGGGAATTGACCACCAAAAAATCAGGTTATGCTAATTTTAATGGCAATTTTTATTAACAAAGACTTATTAATTGCATGAACTTTCTTAATGTGCCTGAAATATTTATTAAAAATTGGGTATTGATTTTTACTACCAGACAAGCTAGAGTAACAGAGAGTGATTTTATCCTCCTACCTGAAAAAAACTTAAAAAACAAACAAGCCATATAAAACAAGAGTACCATTTTTAAGCCTGTGTACATCAAAGGATTAGGAATAATAATCTTTGAGAGACAGGACACAAACAAGATGAGCCCTATGATTGCACTAGCAAGAAAATTTCCACCCGTGGCACAGATAGGAGGACCCAGGAGAGATACAAGCTGAGGAGCTGGAGCTGGGAATCCTGAGAAGCCAAAAAGGCTATAGTTCACAATAAAGAACACAGAAGAATGAGCTGCACAGATGGAGAACTTTGGGAATCTTCAGAGCATTTCCTTCCAGTCTTCAGCTGAGTACTAGTACGTAGAATTTGAGAAAATTACCACCCAAGGAAAGAACCACTCAAAATTATTAGAGGAAAAAATCTGCAGAACACACACATAGCCAGAAATAGTACCAGCTACCACCAGTCAGGTTGGAAAGACTCAAAATTTACCAGGCATTGGATGGAGTACTCAGAAAGGCAATGCCTTAGTAATCAGAAAATTAATTCTAGACTGCATGCTGCTCACATCTTACCTAACAATTCTTAAAAAGAAGACCTGAAAGGATCAAACTATTTCCAAGGAACTTAGCTGCAGGCTAGAATGAAGCTTAGAAATATTTATCAGAAATACAATAATCTAGCACCTAACAAGTTTTATATTGTGTGTTATTCAATCAAAAATTACCGGAAATGTCACCAGACGGAGTGCCGTAAACCTGTAATCCCAGCTATTTGGGAGGCTGAGGCAGAAGGATTGAGCCTAGGAGTTTGAGATCAGCCTGATTCCTAATAGTGAAACCTTGTCTCACAATAGATAAATACATACATACTACCAGAATTGCAAAGATGTAAGAAAATACAACCCATAATAAAGAGAAGAATTAATTGAAGAAGATACAGAAGTGACAGAAATGATGAATTTAGTAAGCAAGGCCATACAAAGGATTATTATAGATTTATAGCATGTGCTTAAGAAGATAGAGGAAATAAACAAATTAAATAAAGAAAAGGAAAATATATAAATAGAATGCAAACCCAACTTCTAGTGATGAAAACTTGACTGAGAGGAAAAAAAATATTCTTTAGATATATTGACAGCAGATAAGATATTGTAGGAAAAAAAATTAGTCAACTTAAGCACATATAAATAGACACTATCCAAAATAAAACATAGAGAAAACAGAAGTAAGGGGGGAAAGGTGAATAGAGTATCAGTAAGTTGTGCAACAGTGTCAAGCAGTCTAACGTACATGTAGTTGGAGTCCCTTAAAAGGGAGAAGGGAAGGAAAAAAGGTGCATGATGAAAAAATATGTGAAAAAGTTATGCCAGATTTTACTTCTAACTTTGATTTAAAAACTGTAAAGCTACAGATAAAGAAGTTCAACCAACCCCAAGTACAAGAAACAGTAAGGAAAGGGCAGTTAAGGTCCTTCATAATAAGCAAAATGCTTAAAACCAGAGATAAAGAGAGTATCTTAATATAAACTCAAGAGAATGATACATTGTCCACATAGAACATGGATAAGAATGACAGCAGTTGTCTTCAAGAAAAAAAAAATGCTAGATAGAAAATATTGGAGCAATGTTATTTAAAAAAACTGAAAGAAATCTGTCAACTTAGAATTTTTTAGCTTGATAATGTACTTTTCAAATATGAAGGTAAAATAAATAATTTTCACACATTCAAATGCTGGAAAAATTCAACACCAGCAGACTTGAACTATTAAAAGAAAACCAGTTAATAAGAGCTTTTGGCAGGAGAAAAATGATGTCATGTAAATGTCATAAATACTTCAATTAAAGGCAGTGATTATCAGATTAAATGAAGAAACAAGACCCAACTATGTGTTGTATTCAAGAAAGCCAAATCAAAGAGAAACAAATATGTTACTGTTTATTCAGAAGTCGTGGAGTGGCTAAGAAGTTATATTACTTGTACAGTTATATACTAAATGGATATATATAGATAGAGAGAGATGAATAGAGACGAGCAGAAATAGTAGGTGTTCTGAGTCAAAGACCAGATCTTTATTTACTCAAAGCAAAAATAACAACTAGAGTAACATTGTCATGTAGCACCCTGTAGGTGACATGGTGAGAGGCAGATGGATAATCCTTTTTGGTTGGTAAGATGAAACTACAGGACACACATATTACAAATATGAATCTGAGAGTTTGTATACAAGAGAGGTAGTTGTTCCCTCTCCTAGACTGATAAAAGAACAGAAAACTTTGCTCCCAAATACAGACAACTCTCATCTAAAATACAAAGAGAAGTATCCTGGGATCTTACCGTTTGTAATGTAAATAAGTGTCTTCAAGAGGAAGATAAAACTGTCATCTTCCTTTGAAATATAAATGCATAGGGAGATATATGCTTGTTTCCCTATGGAAGTTATTTTCAAAATGTGTTCTTTAACCCAGTACCCCAGAATGTAAGCATTTAGTTCCAGGGCAGATAAAAGAGAGAGACAGACAGACAGAGAGAGGGAGGGAGACAGAGAGGGAGAGAGTGCAAATACTTTTGAAGAAATGGAAAAGAAAAAAAAAATGTTCTGTCTTTAGAGCATATCAATTTCCATGGCTCAGGAGGCCAGGACTTTCCAGGAACACAGAAATGCAGGAAAATGTTATTTCCCCCAACTACGAAAATTGAAAAAATGCACCATGCCAACACGCACCAGAGATGAAAAGAAAGCTAGAGTGGCTATTGTAGTATTAGACAAAGAAATTTCTGAGCAAAAAAATCTAATCAGGAATGTAGAGAATCTTTTCATAATAATAAAGGAATTATTGCATTAGAGGACATAATAATCTGCAACTTTTTGAACATCATAATCCTAAACACATAAGAAAAGATCTTCCAAATGTAAGAAACAAAAATGGATAGGAAAAAATAGGTGAAACAATAATTGTAGTCAGAGATTTCAATACTCTTTCTCAATAATTGATACAACCCCCCCTGAAAATTAGTAAAGGTATAGAATATTTGAACAACATGTTCAAAGAACCTGACCTAATCATATTTTTTATATAATACCCAAGAAAGCTGAGTATCTCGTCCTTCCAAGTATACATAGAGCGTTTATAAAGATTGACCATGTTTTTGGCCATTAGGAAACACTTAATAAATTTCAAAGGATTCAAATTATACAAAGTAATTATCTAACAAAATGGAACTAAAAATAAAAATGGATAACAAAAAGTTCTCTGGAAATACTCAAATACTGAGAAAAAAACACATTTCTAAGTAGTCATGGGTCAAAAAAGAAAGTGAAATTAATATTAAAAAATATTTTGTACTGACTGAAAATGAAAACAAAAAAAACCTCAAGACTCAGCTGCAGAGTGTCAAGAGGGAAATTCATAACACTAAATGCCTCCGTTACAAAAGAAAATTCAATGACCTTAAATTCCTCCTGAAGCAATTAGAAAAACAAATTAAATAAAAGTAAGCAGAAAAGTGTATTCAAAATATCCAAGTGGAAATCAATACAATATAAATAGAAAAACAATAGAAAAAAATTCTTTAAGAAGACTAGTACATTGATAAATCTCTAGCCAGACTATTACGCTTTGTAATGCAAATAAGTGTCTTCAAGAGGAAGATAAAACTATCATCTTCCTTTGAAATATAAATGCATAGAGAGAGATGTGCCTGCATCCCTGTGGAAGTTATTTTCAAAGTTTGTTCTTTAACCCAGTACCCCAGAATGTAAGCATTTAGCTCCAGGGCAGATGAGAGAGACAGAGAGAGAAAGAAAGGGAGAGAGAGAGGGAGAGACAAATTACTAATACAGATCGAACATTCCTAATCTGAAAATTTGAAATCCAAAATGTTGCAAAAGCCATAATTTTTTGAACACCAACATGAAGCCACAAGTGGAAAATTCCACATCTGACCTAATGTGATGGGTCCCAGTCAAAATGCAGGTGTAAAACACACTTTATTCAGTATGCCTAAGGCAAAAATGACCCTCCCATCCCCCTTCAGTGGTGATGTATCTTTTCCATGTGTGCCCGGATTCCCCTATGCAAGCATACCCACACAGGGCAATAAAATGGCACGTGTGCAGATTGGGCACACCAACAGCAGGTTCCTCACGTTGCCCCACATGGAGGTAAGACCTACATGCATTGCTCACTATGTTCTTATTCTCTGCTCTGTAGTGTAAAGATACTGTTGACAATGTAAAAAAGGTATGCAGATACCTCTATGGATAACAGTGATTAGAAAAGAGGAAGGATATATGCTTACCTATGGCACAGAAAGTCAAACTGTTGGAGAAACTGCACAGTGGTGTGAATGTGAAACCTCTTACAAAAGAGTATAGTATTGGAATGACCATCCTATCTGAACTGAAGAAACAGAGGATAAACTGTTGAAGTTCTATGCTGAAAGTGATAAACAAAAATGAATAGAAAAATATAAAAGCACTGCATAAAGCTAAAAATGAAGATATCAACCGTGTATTGAAAGAATAAATCCATCAGTATCACAGTTGAACACATTTCACTTAACAGTATGCTGATCATGAAACAAACAAATATCTATCATGATGAACTGAAAATTGAAAGGAACTATAAATATTCAACAAGATGGTTGAAGAAATTTAAGAAAAGTTACACCATTAAATTTTTAAAGATTGGTGATGATAAAACAGGTACTGATCACAAAGCAAGAAAAAAATTCATTGATGAGTCTGCCAGGTCATCACTAATGGAAATCTACTGAATGCTCACTCAAAACAAGGGCATTTTGCAGAATGAATGAATTGTGATTCTCTTTTTATAAAGTTAGAAATATAAAAAATAAAGAAATTGTTTAGGGGTACTATCATCAGTAATAATACTATTAAAAAAGTAAAAAAAAAAAAAAGCAAAATTTAGGATAATGGTTACCTCTGAGGAAGAAGAGAAGTGGATTGGAATATGGCATAAAGGGTCTTCAAAAGGATAATAGTCTTTTAATTTAAACTAGATGGTAAGTGTATTGCTGATCATTACAACATCCTTTCTTAATTATATAAATTTTATAATAATGTTTTGTGTCTACTTAATATTGAAATTAGACAACTTTAAAAAAAATTGGGGGATCAGAAGGTAGTTTCTCTATGCAAAATCAGTTACATATCTACTAGAAAGTTAAATATGTATTTGGTTCTATATTATGTAACACCAGTGAAAAATCTAGTTTTCTATTAATATTAGCAAATGGTCTGACCTTAGTCGTTCATATCAGGAAAATTGGAAATTTGTTCCTTTACTAATTAGTGAATGGTAAGTAATTTGTATCTAGGTTTTGGCTTCATGTCTGGAATTATTTATATTTTCAACAATAACATTGGATATTGATTTATATTTTCTCACATGGAAAATACTCTCCAGAATGAATTTTGACTACATAGTATACAATATATAAAGAAGGTACCCCAGGAGAACTCGGACCCTCTTAAAAACCTTTCACAGAAATCTCACCCAGCAATTTCTGCTTCCATTTCACTCTTCAGAAGTGTGCCACGTGACTACTTCTAGATGGAAGGTGACTAGAAATAAAAGAGGTCTTTCAATCACCATTCAAAAATTAATTCAAAATGAGAACAAAAATTTATGTGCACAGATTCCATCGTAACAATATTTTTAATAGGAAAACCTGGAAACAACCTAAATATTCAATGATAATGAAAAAACTAAATTATGGCATACA
>CAUYSK010092191.1:0-28528 GCA_963575035.1 Avahi laniger
TCAAAGTGGGGCTCAGAGGTTAACATTTTTTCTTCAGGGTGCCAATACTGATCACCAGGCTAGAATTCTCTGGACACAGCACCGTGACTGCAGACTTCAAACATTTATCTTCTGTCTAGCCTGGTAATAGTTGGGAGGGTAATACGTCACTGTATTCCAAATCAGGGATACTGTCGGAAGGACCGAAGCCATCAAAGGCATCTTGCTCACGCCCCCTAGTGGTGAGTTTTCACCTGCCTGTAAAGGAGTCTATTTCGTCCAGACATGCAGCTCCTGGGGCTACACTGGGAAGGTGGGGTGAGTGTGCACTGGGATGAGTCAGCCACTGGTTCTGTCCTCCAGGTGAGGTGGGCAAGGAGAAGGGGACTGAGCTTCATGGAGTCCCTACCTGGACACAATGCATTGGGAAAATAATGCATTCAATTCTCAAAATCGTGCAAGGAAGGAATGTTTATTCTTCTTTGTTTTACATCTAGCTAAAATTGAAGTTTGGTGGTTAAGTAATTGAGATCACTTAGCTAGAAGCAGTGGTGCGCTGCTTAGGCAACTAGCTACCTGGAAATGAATGCGTTGAAATTATAAATGTCAAAAAAAAAAAAAAAAGAAATTATAAATGTCCCTGATAAAGGATGTGTAGGACACAACAATAGTAATACCTAATACTGTGTTGTAAATTCCTTTTGACAATGGATTCTCAAAGAACACTTTCTTTGATTTTCAACATAGCCAACCTGTTGTTGCAATTGACAAAAGAGTGTAGTTGTCAGGTTGGATGCAGTGGTGCATGCCTGTAATCCCAGCACTTTGGGAGGCCAAGATGGGAGGATCACTGGAAACCAGGAGTCCAAGACCAGCCTGGGCAATAGCAAGACCCTGTCTCTACAAAAAATACAAAAATTACCCAGCTGTGGTGGTATGCATCTGTAGCCCCAGCTACTTGAGAGGCTGAGGCAGGCCTGAGCCCAGGAGTTCAAAGTTGCAGTGAGCTATGATCATGCCACTGCACTCTAGCCAAGGTGACAGAGCAAGACCCTGTCTCAAAAAAAAAAAATAAAAATTTAAAAATTTTTTGAATTAAAAAAATGATTATCTTGAGGAACACAGGAGTTTAGATTGGTGAATGAGGTTTCCAAGCTGTGTCTCCTGGGGTAAGGCTGACTTTGGCAAGGTGTGAGGCTAGCTAGAGAGTTCTGGAGACTCTGCCGTGCTGAGACTATGCTTGCGCTTGTGCCTGGGGGCTGTGGTTATCCACAGGAGCACCCCCTGACATGAATCAAAGTGGGGGGCCCCTGGGCTCCGCTTGACTTGGAGGAGTGACACAGTCTTCCGGTGGCCTGGGCTGGACCCTGTGAGAATGTTGCGAGTGTCCTTGAGAATGACATGGCAGTGCTGGTGAGACCCTAATCCATATTTTGTTTGTTTTTAAGCAATTCAAGCAGACAGTGAAAGTCCCTCAAAGGAGAGATTGGACATACCACGTAAATTCTTGACTAGCTAATAGAAAAAATTAAAAGCAGGTTGAGGCCACCTTTGTACTCTGTACTCGGGACAGTTCATATAGCTGGTTCACAGCTGCTAGAGAAGCCCAGGTTGTCCCCAGCACCAGTGACATGTGTGCTGCCTCAAGCAGGTCCTGGGAGCTTGTTCTGATCTGGATGGCTGGGATCTTGAGTTAATTCCGAGGTAGAAAGCAGCCCCAGTGGACCCTCCCTTCTGCCTGCCAAGCGCTCTGCGGGGCGGATGTGGGAGGTGGAGGCCTGCCCGGGAGGTGATCTGAGGCGGCCTCTCGTGCACCCTCTCTGCTGTCCTGGTGAGAGACCAGAGGAGCCTCCTCTCCCACTTTTGGGTGATCTATCAATTTTGCATCCTAAATAGCTCCCAAGTTTCGCACTCTCCACTGTCCCCATCCTGGCCCATCATTTCTTCCCACAGAGACCACCTGACGGGTTTCCCCTCATTCATTCTTGTCCCCTGCAAATCTTCCCCTTAGAACAGGAAGTGGGATCTTTCTAAAGTATAAACCCGATTTGCAACCACACCCCTCTCCCCAAATAATAAAAAGCGTATATAACAATAAACCTCTCCCGTGGCTCCGTGTACCTCCGAGTTGTGTCCTGACTCTTTTCCTGGATCCCCAGGCTGGACTCCCTCCCACTCTCTGGGTCCTGCTGTGTGGGCTGTCTTTCCCTTCTGGAACGGGCCGCGTCCCTTCCAGCCCAGGATCTCCGTACCTGCTCTTCCCTCTGCCTGCAAGTACCACTGCAGATCAACTCAAATGCCATGACTTCAATAGAGGTCTTCCCTGCCTCTCTGCCCTGGATATCCTTACTCGTTGCACTTTGTACTCGCCTTCATGCTTCTGGAACTAGAAACAGCCCTTGTTTGTGGGTTTGGGGGTTGATAGGCCTCCCTAACTTGACTGTGAGCTACATGAGGGCAGAGACCTTGTCTAGTTTAGGTCATTCTTGTAACTCCAGAATCCATAAGATGCTCAATCCGTGTTTGCTAAAGGAAGAGTGGACTGATCCCTCAGTTTCCCCAGCTGGTCCCATGTGTAGGCTGACCTCACTTGGTGGCAGTGAGTGAGGAGGGAACCTGGAGCCTCCAACTTGGCTCTACCACTCAGCTTCAGCTTTCATTTACCCTTCAGACGCCATAGCCTCCGCAGGAGGGAGGGGCTTGCTCAAGTGGCAGGTGGAGCTGGCAGGGGTAGATGTGTGGCTTCATAGTGACCGTATTCTTGGGGCTGAGTGGTCTCAGCTGGGGTGTAGGAGCAGACAAGTTGGCTTTGGGGGTCTCCGTGGCTGGGGCCTTGTGGAAGGTGGGTGGTGAGGGCAGCCCTGAGGGGGTGGCTGGCCCAGGGGAGAGGAGGCGCTGGGTGGCCTGGGTGCCAACAGTGTCCTGGTGGGGGCTGGTGGCTGGGCAGGGCTGCCCATAGTCAAGGAGGTGACGACGAGTGTGAAGAGCATGCTTAGGGAAAATGTAGGGCTGGAGGGGTGGGAAGGCCGGAGATTCACCTCCTGACCTCGCCCTTGCTCCTGCTCTCATCTTCCCACCCCCTGCACCCCAGCCCTCGGCAGCTCCTCTTCTCGCCGATCTGATCTCAACAGCTCCCTGGCCTCATCTCCCATAAGCCCCTGCCCTCTCCCAGCCTCCAGCCCCTCGGTCCTCCAGCGGCACCCCGCCCTGCTCCTGCCCTGCTAGCGGCCCAGGCCCTGCCCAGCCGCAGCCTTCTCTCAGCACCTCCTCCTCGCTCCGCCAGCACCCTGGCACCAGCTCCAGACCGGTGTGTGTGGAGCACTCCTGCTGTCCTCCCCACCCCACCGCCCCCAGCAGAGGGGCTCTGGGACTTGAGATGCTCCCCTTGGGGGTCCAGCTCTCCCAGAGTCAGGGTGGGGTGAGGACAGGGCTGCTGGGGCCAGGCCCTGCACTGCTGAGGCGCTGCCTAGGGGAGGTCGAGGGGTGGAGTGGGGAGAGCAAGCCGAGGCCCGGGACAGGAGAGGGCCCTGCGAGGCCACATGGCTTTCCCACCCCTCCCAGGATCTGTTGGTCTTGCCCGGTGCCACCTGCCCTTCTGAACTCTTCCTATCTCTTCCGTCTCCCCTGGTCCTTCCCATTTCTCATGGTCCCTCTCATGGGTGCCTGAGAAGCTGGGCCCCAGGCCCTTCTTTGGGTCATGAGTTGGGGCTCAGCTTTCTGCTGCCTGTGTGTGTGACTCAAGTGTCCTACGGGTGGGTGGTTGCAGGGAGCCACCGCGTGGCAGAAGGGACCTGAAAGGTGTTTTGGTAAACAGAGCAGTTCTGGAACTCAGCGGAGCTATTGTGGACGGGACTTAGAGATCATGCAGTCCTCCCCATCCATCCCTCCTCCCCGCACCCACGCAACCATTTACGGATGGAAACACGGGGCTCTGACGAGGGAAATGGAATTGACACGAACAAGTCACACAGCAGTTAGTAATCATTATCACTGTGCTGGACATTTATTAAGTGCTTACTGTATACCCAGGATTATTGTGTATTCTTTACAGACTTTAATTGACACAGCCCTCACACCACCCTAGGACGTGAGTGCTGTTATTTTCCCCATTTCACAGATGAGGAGGTGGAGACCGGAACAGTGAGGCCGGTTTCCACAGATCACGCAGTAAGCCTGTGGCGCAGCAATGGAAATTGTCCCCTTCACAGGGAGCCGTGATCCTTCCAGTGATGCAGTGAGTGTACGAGCATTGTTCAGAGTTCCTTCAAAACAGTGGCAGACATTTCACCAAAGAAGATACTGCACGTGAAAAGATGCTCGGCGTCATTACCGGAGAAATGCAAATTAAAATTACAGGACCCACCCGCTCGAGCAGCTAAAGTTAAAGGAAAAGTAAAAAGACTTACGGTACCAAATGTTGGCACGAATATAGAGCAACTGGAACTCTCGTTGCTGAATGAAGGGTGAACACACATTTTAGAAAACAGTTTGACAATTTCCTATACAGTTCAACATACACTGCTTACATAACAATGGAATTCAATTCCTAGAGAGATAAAAACACAAGCCCACACAAGCACCTGTACACAAATGTTAATAGCAGCTTTATTCATGACAGCAAAACATCATAAGCATCCCAAATGTCCACTCACTATTGAGTGGAGAACAGACTGGAGTAGTCCCCGTAACGGGAAACTACTCAACGTACACAGGAACAGCTTGCTACAGGCAGTGCCGCAGACGGATCGCGCTAAGCGAAAGCAGCGGATCACAGAGGCCGCACACAAGCATCATTCCATTTGTACAAACTCTCCAGAAAAGGCAAATCAGAACAGAAAACAGGTCCGTGGCTGCCAGGAATGGGGGATGGGAAATGCTCAATATCTTGATTACGGTGGTGGCTATACTGCTTACATACTTGTCAAAACTCATCGAACTGCACATTTAAAAGGGGTGAATTTCATTGTATGTAAATTACACCTCCCTAAACCTGATTTAAAAATAAAAACAGTGGGCTGGGAAGGGGTGGAAAATAGGAGGTTCACTGGTAGGTCTGAAGAGGAGGGAGGTGAGTCAGGCCAGTCCCAGGGGACAGTGTACCAGGCAGAGGGGACAGCCAGGGCTCAGCAAGGACAGCCAGGGCCTGCAAGGAGTCAATGCAGCTGAAGTGGAGCAAGAGATGGCTTGTAGAGGGTCTCTGACAGGCGTGGGGTTGGATCAGGGACCGGATCGTGGAGGGTCGCGGCAGGGTATGGGCTTTTACCCTGAGTGCGACGGGGTCACCGGAGGGTTCCCAACATGCAGTGGTGCCATCTGACTTGATTTCAGCAGTCCCTGTGTGGAGAGTGGTGGAGCAAGGACCCGTTAGGAGGCCACTGCAGGAATCCAGGAGAGGGATGACGGTGGCCCAGACCAGCGTGGTGGCAGTGGAGGTGCTGAGAAGTGGCTGGACTTGGGCTATATTTCAAAGGCAGAGCCAACAGGACTTCCTGCTGGAGTGGACGTGGGAAGTAAGAGAAAGAGAGGAGGCAAGGATGATGTCAGTTTTTGGCCTGAGCAGCTGGAAATCCAGCCGGGCACCCCCGTGGGGGCCGTTGAGTGGCTTTAACTGTCTCCTGGGTCCTGTGGGTGAAGCCAGGACGGAAAGGAGGGGCTGGGTCGGGCTGCTGGCTCTGGAGCGCAGGGAATGGCTGCACATACTGGTTATTCCATTACTCTTTATTTATTGGCCTTATTGGCTTTTGTCATTTCCTCGCTGATTCGTGTCTGGAGTGAAGGCTATAAATGTGATGGATTGATACAGGATACAGGAGGCCCAATTATCTCCGTTAAACCAGCCTTTCCTCCTGGGCAAGCCCTCCCTGCCTCCTCTGTCCTTGCAGCGACTCCTACAGCCTTGCGTGCAGAAGAGGCCTGGTCCCTGGCCTTCCGGGAAAAAGGGTGCTGCCTGAGAGGTGAGAGGCAGGCAGATGGTCCCCAAGGAGAGACAGCTCCAAGGAGAAATACTGGAGACGAGCTCAGCCCCTGGCCGGTTGTGCCTAGTATCCATCCCAGCACTTGCTCCCTGAAGCGCTGCCTCACACAGGGGCTGGCACGGAGCAGGGCAGCAGGAGGACAGGACATGCCGCTGGCCGGTCAGCCCACATCCTGGGAAGGGGGCTCTGCTCTGACCTCGCATGCCTTTCTGGAATCTGAGCTGGCCTATCTCTGCACAAAGGCTGGGATGATGGGGCTTTTCTCTCCGGCAGCAGGTGCCTGGCAGCTGCCCGGGGATGCCAGCCCCGTGAGCTGGCATGGAAGGAAGTGCTTGTCAGGATGGTCATTACACGTGCTGGGCTCAGGCTGGCTCTGCCGCGACCCCTGCCGCTCAGGCTGGTTTGGGATACCCGCAAGAGGGTGGTGCCTCTTCATGGGCCCCTGGGGTCCCTCTGGACTTACCCCCAGATGGAGCTTGGCAGCTGCCAGCCTTAGCATTAGTTCTGAACAAAGTCCTTTGGCCACCCTCTGACTCCCCTTTGGCCTGTGTGCCTGTCTCTGGCCCTGGGAATGCCCTGAGGCCCCTGGCCTGAGGGGATTTGGGACAGGAAGCCTGAGGCTCATTCCTGGGGTTTCAGGCATCCCCTGTGCCACTCCTCCTCCTCCCGGACACGGACCCTGATTTCAGCCTCCATGGCTTGCGTGTGCAGGAGTGCATGTGTGTGAATCTGCACGTGCTTTTCCATCTGGGTGACACTCTCAAATGGCCATGTGTCTGACCTCCTTCCAGAAAAACAAAGAGTGGAGGGTGGAACTGCTGGTGAGAAAGGAAGGCGACTTCAGAGGAAGAGTTCAAACGGGGGAGAGGGTCCAGGGGACCCCAGCGGAGAGTCAATCGGCTAATCGATTGATGTGTTTGTTCTGCAAACATTCCTGACTCCTCATCTGTGCCAGACACTGGGGAGGGGCTACAAACCGTGTTGTGAACAAACAGGCCTGGACTGGCCTTGCACAGCCCTTGGGCTCGTGGTAGCAGAGTGATCAGAGCAGTGGTGGGGTGCAGAGGCACCGTGCTAGCACAGACAGACCCTGGGAAGCAGCCAGGGCCAGGAGACACTAGTCCTTGCAGCTTCCCTGAGCTCCTTGGTGGCTGCCCTTTGGCATCTTCCGCCATGCCCTTGCCTTACTCTCAGTTGCTGTCTCCGCTGGTAGGAGTGCCTGGCCTCTGTGTCCCCAGCCCTGTCCAACCTTCTGGGCACAAGTCTCGTGGCTGTCAGGGCTGCCTGTGGAGAAGCTGCTGGCACGCGGGTGGGGAACTGCCAACGCCGTGGCCTGAGGGTGAGAGCTGACGTCTGTGCAGGAGCATCTCTCTCCCTGCCAAGGGCTGAGATCTCTGGGCTGCATGCCTTCCCTCTGACACAGGAGCCGGCATCCGTCACTCACAGAGCCACCCGCTGCCTGGACCCCAGCCTCACCCCACAGGCCCTGTGACAGCTGCGGCATGGCAGCAAGTGCAGGCCTCCTCCCAGCCCCGGCCCTGCCCCTCGCGGCTCCCTCCAGGTGAGCTGCCCACATCTCCAGCAGGCGAGGCCCACCTCAGGCAGCCAGGGAAGACCCCACCCAAGGGGCCGAAAACCCTCAACTCCAAGCCTTGGCTTCAAGGACAAGGGGAAGCCACCTTGCTGGCCCAAACCGAGGAGATAGTGTCCCCGGAGCTTGTGAGAGAGGAGACCTGACCCCCTTCACAGTTCATGGCGGGGTCGCAGTTTGGACCCTGTCCTCCCCTCACGCACTCCTCAAGTCACTGACTTACTAGCTCATGCCAGCTGCCGAGCGAGGTCCCGGCCGTGATGATGAGTAATGCAGACATGGACCCCATCCTCGTGTTGCTTTTAAAGTCTTTTCACTGGGATTCCTCATAAGAAATTTATTTTCCATCACTCACCTGCTTACACACACAGGTACCCACCCAAGTTTTGTGTATATCTGAAACAATAGTTTTATAAAACAATGCTCACCCTTTCCACACAGGCTATACTGCTATTTTAAATTCTGATATTCTTTTTACAAAAGGTGGTCGCAGCCTGCTTCTCTGGGACGTGGCCTGCCCTTTGAAAAGCTCTCCTCTGGTTGGGGAAAGACAACTAACCAAGTGTCACAGGAGCTTGGGGTGGACTGTCCCTGCCCCAGTGTGGACCAAGGGGCCAATACCAGAGGTTTCAGGGTACCAGCCGTATGCGTCTCTCCTCTGAAGATTGCTGACAAGGGGAATGGTGCCAGCCACACGCACAGCGAGGATGTGAAAAGGGGTCTGAGAGAGCAGAGCGCTGAGGGAACCCGGAAGCCAGTTTCTTTGGCAAGAGCTATTGCTGTGTTGTCTCCAGCACCCTGTAGCCTTCCCCTTTGGGGGGCGTGTGCCACCTTCTAAACCCAGGCCTGGGAGGGGGCTTCAGGAAGCTTCTCAGAGAACTTGGAGATGTCGGAGACACAGAGGACGAGAAAGCTCGAGTGGATGGGTGAGCGTGGTCTGACTCTGGCCTTGGGAACCTGCGGTGGGGGTTGCCGGCCAACTGCTCTGGGGGCGGCTGCAGAGTGCGCTGCTGTCCGGGCACCATCTGCCTGTCCTGGGGAGAAGCCACCCGCCACCCTGTCTCTGACCATTCTCAGGTCAGGCTGAGACTGTATCGACAACGTAAAGTGACTGTAGGCTGCTGTTCTTTTACCCCAGACCGAGCCGAAAAGCTACAGGATCTGCCTGGGTTTTCATCCAGGCCAGGGAAAGTGATCTCCACTGCATAAAGCTGAAGGGGACAGGGAAGGACAGAAAAAAAGGTTGGGTTCTATTACATCAGGGCTCATGTTTGCTTGCGTTCCAGCTCCGCGGGCGTTTGTGGGGAGTGTTGAGTGCTGTGGCAGGGGAGGGACCAAGAGCAGGGCCTGTCGTGGGGAAGGGCTGGTTGGTGTCAGGGATGGTTCTCAGTGGAGGGACGTTCAGGTGAGGCCTGAGGACAGAGTGGCAAAGAGAAGAGTGTTCTGGGTAGGGGAACAGCAGTTGGCAAGGCTGGGATGGGAGGAGGGAGAGCTGAGCCTCTGAGGGGTTGGAGAGAGAAACAGTTAGAGGCTGGCAGGGCTGGAGGCCCTGTGAGGGGTTTGCCTTGATCCCGAGGCAAAAGGAGGCCAGTGAGTGGTCTTGTCCAGGGTGTGATTACCTTGGATTAAAATAGCCCTCTGGTAGCTGAGTGGGAGAGTTCGGAAGGCATGAGGGTAGAGGAAGGAGCTGGCCTGGTGGTGTCCCTGAGGTGCTAGCCTCAACCAAGGAAGGGCAGCAAGATGGAGCCCAGTGGTGGGATCTGAAGACACCAGGATGCCAAGGAGGTGAGGGGTGAGGGAGCAGAGGAGGGTGGCCCGTGGAGTGCCTCCACAGACAGGCCTGTGGCGAGGCAGAGGCAGTCAATGCTGGACGTGAGCTTGAGAGCTCTGGAGATGCCCAAAACAGACAGCGGGACATGCTGGCCCGGGCCTGCAGGGAGAGGCCTGGGCTCGGGATAAAGACTAAAGACTCTTCTTCCAAGCCACAGAGGGGACGAGAATGTGTTTCCACGCTCTTCCTGGCAGAGGGCGTGGGGCCTAGAGAACTCAAACGTTAGTCAGACACTGGAGGATGTTCTCCCAAAGGAAGCAGGAAAGGCACACTCAGTAAGACAGGAGGCGGCACAGGCAACAAAAGAAAAAACAGACAATTTAGACTTTATGAAAATTAAAACATTTTGTGTACCCAAAGACAGCATCAGCAGAGTAAAAAGGTAATCACAGAATGTGACAAAACATGCGCAAATCCTGTGTCTGATAAGGGATTGATGTCCAGAATATACACGGAACTCCCAAAACTCAACAGCAAAGAACAACCCAATTCAAAGGACTTGAATTTCCCCAAAGAAGATACACAAATGGCCAATAAGCACAAAAAAAAAAAAAAAATGCTCAACATCACTAATCCTTAGAGAAATGTAGCTAAAACTACAATGAGCTAAAACCACCTCAAATCCCTTAGAGTAGCTACTATTAAAAAAAAAAGAACCCCAGAAAATAACAAGTGTTGATGAGAATGTGAAGAAACTGAAACCCTTGTGCCCTGCTGGTGGGAATGTAAAATGGTGCAGCCACTGTGAAAAACAGTATTCCTCAAAAAAGTAAAAACAGAATTGCCATATGATGCAGCAATTCCACTTCTGGGTACATACCCCAAAGAATGGAAGGCAAGATCTCAATGATATTTGTGCACTCATGTTCACAGCGGCATTATTTACAATAGTTAAAAGGTGAAAGCAAACCAAGTGTCCATCCATAGGTGAATGGATTAACAAAATACATACGATGGAATATTATTCAGCTTTAAAAAGGAAGGAAATTCTGAAAAGTTCTGAAAAACTTCTGAAAAAATTTCTAAAAAGGAAGAAAATATGCCACAACGTGGACGAACTTTGAGGACGTTATGCTAAGTGAAATAAGCCAGTCACAAAAGGACAAATATTGTGTGATTCCACTTATACGAGGCACTTAGTCAGGTTCATGGAGACAGAAAGTAGAACGGAGGCTTCCAAGGGCTGGAGGGGAGGGAGAATGGGGAGTTAGAGTTTAACAGGTACAGATTTCAGTTTTACAGAGGAAGAGCGTCCTGGAGATGGGTGGTGGTGATGGGTGTACAATGCGAATGTATTTACCACTGAACTGTACCGTTAAAAATGGTTAAGAAGGTAAATTTTATGTTATGTATATTTTACCACGACTAAAATAATTGAAGAAAAGCAAAGCAAAGCAGGAGGAAACCCTGGAGAGGGTGGTGCCACAGAAGCCAGGGCAGGAGAGGACTTCCAGAAAGGGCTGCTGGAACCAAGTTGAATGCTGCAGGGGGACACACAAGATGAGGACCAAGAAGGCGCTGCTGGACCCAGCCGCGAGGAGGTCCTGCACGCTGCAGAGCGCTTTTGGCGAGTGTTGGGCTGGCTGCAGCAGTGAGGTGCAGTGGACCCAGGAGGGAGCGGGAGGTGAGGGCGAGGAAGCCGGTGTCAGGTGTCACAGGTCCAAGGCAGCCATGGCTTCTGCCTGCCCCAGGAGCTGCCCCTGGCTGGACACATGGGTGTCGTCCATCCTGCCTCAGGGCTCCAACTGGAAGTCTTAGAAGGCAGGACCCGGGTGTCCTCTCATGGGGGGCAGACTGCTCTGCCCGCACTCCACTCGTCCTAGACAAGCCCACAACTCCCAGCTGTTTTCCTGGGAAGATAACCGCAAGACCTTCTGGGTTCTGGGAGTCTCCCTCTCCCCAGCCCCCAGCACTGCTGTCCTCCAGACTTGGTCAGGACGAGTCCTTCTCACGGGCTCCTTGGGCCTCTGCCACCACCCTTGTCAAATCTCAGCACAAGGACAGAGCCCAGACCAGGTTATGTAAGCCATTTATTGGTTTGTTTTAAAAATATGTATTTTATTTATACACGAAGTTTGGTGAGAAGTGCTCGATTAGTTCAGACAACATCTGGCACTGATGCTTGTCCCCCCTCCTTCTTCCTACCCTCTTCTCCCCTCCTGCTGGCCACTGTGCAGTTCTGGAAACAAAAACAATGAGAGCCATGCTAAAAGCTAAGGGGTCGGGTCTAGCTCATCCCTGCCCTTAGCCACACTGTCTGCAGACGGCCCTGGGCACCTGTCTCTAGGCTCCTGGGCTGTCCACACATACGAAACCACAGTCTCCTTCCGGCCAGCTGGGCTGGCAGCCCGGCCTGCCTCCCAACCGCGTTCCTGCCTGTGCGGCGGGCGGTGAGTGCCCCGGACAGGCACACGCCTCTCCGAGCCTTGAGAGCCAAGCACAGAGATCTACAAAAATAAGATTTCCACTCAGAGAAGTGTCACTGGGACAGTTAAAACTGAGTTCCACAGCGGACTCAAAGGGGACACAAGAGAAATCTCTGGGGTTGGGGTGGGTAGGGGGCTGGGGTTGCCACCAAGGGAACTGGGGTGACAAGAAGAAACATAATACTTTATGCACTGGCAATGCGCCCCCCTTCAGCACTGCCATGAGTGTCGCAAATGTCCAGCCCTCTGACAGCTCGGCGAGGTAGGTTAGGAGCAGCCAGCCCGAGAGGGCGGGTGAGACTGAGGTGGCTCTGCTGGAGAGCTGGAATTGGGCAGCCGAGCCCCTGCCTGTTCCCTCTCCGCCAGCTGTTCTCTACATTAACAGATTTGAATATGCTAAATAGGATTGTCAGCAGCTGAAGAGGTCCTGGGGTAATTGGACTAGTAAAAGTATTTTTCCCTGAAAAAGCCTTCTCACAAGACCTATGGGACATCCTGGACCCTGCCCCGGGTAGGTCCTGCGTGTGGATGCTACCAGGACCCCGGGCTGAGCCAGAGGGGCTGATCGAGGCCACATTGCTCCATCTCCCAAAGGGGCCCATGGTTCATCCCCCTCCCAGGGCATAAGACCTGGGCCTGATTATCCTGAGGCTCCTCCTTGCACAGGGCCAAGCTGCCCTCCCCACTCCCAGGCCACTGCATTTGGAGAGAGGCTGGGGACCACACGGAAATCCCTTCTCCACATGGTCAGAGGCAGAAAGGTCCAGAGAGAGCCCTGGGAGATGGCAACAGGATCCTCTCTTCAGACGGGCTGAGGGGCCACCATAGCTGTGCAATGTTGAACTTCTCAGGCCCAAACCCACAAGTCTCATCCTTCTCCTCCCTTGGCCTGTTGGGCAGGGCCTGCCAGGTTCTGGCCACAAGGACAAGCAGTATGCCAGGCTGTGAGTGGGGCTGGCTCCCTCGTGCCCCTTGGTTAATACTCTTATGGGAGGGGAAGAAAAGGCAACATCAGTGCCTTGGACCAGCCCTGGGACCCAGGCTACTCTCCTCTGGAAGCTTTTTATTTTTGTAGGACTGATCCCACTATGGCCTGCATAAAAACACAGGGGAAAAAAATGGGACCTTGGAGACAACAGGTCAGGGTGAGCCCCGCTAACAAGGACATCATCCACGGGGTACAGCGGAGAGGCCTATCTCCCTTAGGCTGGGGGCAGAGGCGTTGCCTGACATTCGCCTGAGGGGAACCTGGGTCCCTGTGGCTTGTGTCTGGCCTCCATGTGTGTGGGTGAGAGGGGTCAGCCCTCCTGACACCTCAGCCCAAGCTGCAGGGGTCCCCACCCTGCTGTTGCGGCAGTGAAGGCCTGTGGGGGCCACACTGCTTTGCACTTTTGCTTCAAGAACAGAGTTCTGGCTGCTCCATAGACGCGCTTGTTCTGGGTTAAGAAGAGCAGCGTGAAATGCTGCCGATGTCCATGGAAAAATCTTTAGTTCTTTGCTCAAGTAAAAAAATATCAAATATAATAAATTTATGAAAGCCCATTCACAACATATACAGTCTCAGTTTTATGTTTCGCCTCAGCAGCTGGGATGGAGTTGCTTTTCAGAGCCCCAGGGCGTTGCCTGAGCAGACCAGGCCATGGATATGTGTGGGGCCTTCAGGGACAGGATGCCCTGAAAGGCCAGCTCTTTCAACGGCTCTGGCTGCCCACGTGACACTGAAGAACTCTGCCTCGTCATCCATGGGGCTGAGGCTTGTCTCTCACCCCTAGAGCTCAAAGCCAGGAAGGCCTGGGCTGGTGTATGACTGCATTCAGGTTTGCCATGATGCAACGGGCTGCCTCTCAGTGTGTCCTGACCAGCTGGGGCGAGGCTCACACTATAGACTCCCGGTCCCTGTCTGGAGACGGGGGGAAGTCGGCGAGATCTTCGCTGTGGCTATAGTCAGACACCGGCACCTGGAGGTTATCGCTGGTGGCTCTAGTGACGCTGTCATAGGAGGGTGGGAAGGAGGTGGAGGAGATGGAGCTAGAGGGTGGGCCAAGGGGCCGGGAGAAGTTCTCATTCATCATGTAGGCAATGAGGCCCTCTCGCTCAGGGGCGTCTTCTTCAGAGAGGCCGCTGCTGCCCACCTGCTGACGGAAGAGGAAGGAGGCATGCTTCATGGAGCGCTGCAGCAGGTGCCTGCGGAAGGCCCTCTGGATGACCGTGGCCGACACCTCCTCGTGCTTGCGCCGGAGTGTGGTGGTGATGGGTTCGTAGGAGATCTTGGACGGGTTGGCTGCCATGAACTTCTCCTCCATCTGGATCTTCAGAGCGTCCATCTCCCCAGACTCCCCGAGGACCCTCTTGGTGAAGGCAAAGAGGATGTCCATGCAGTGTATACGGTCCCCACTCACCATGGGCAGGTCCATGTTGATGAGGTTTATCTGGTTGGGCTTAGCGATCCGGAGAGGCTCAGACAGGGCATCGGCAAAGTCGGACAGGGCCGAATACTCAATGAACTGGGTGGCCTCTGGGTCAAACTTCTCCCAGATCTCGTAGAACATGTCAAAGTCATCCTCGCTCAGGGGCTCGGTGCTCTCCTCTGTGGCCACACTGAAGTTCTCCAGGATGATGGCGATGTACATGTTGACCACGATGAGGAAGGAGATGATGATGTAGGTGGTGAAGAAGAGGATGCCTACTGCTGGGCTCCCGCAGTTCCCTCGGGAGCCATTGCTGTTGGGCAGATTGGGGTCACAGTAGGGGGGGCCCGTGTTGAGGATGGGGCTGAGGAGGCCGTCCCAGCCAGCCGACGTGGTGATCTGGAAGAGGCACAGCATGCTGTTGGCAAAGGTCTGGAAGTTGAACATGTCGTCGATGCCGGCCTCCCACTTGACATAAGCGAAGTTGGCCATGCCGAAGATGGAGTAGATGAACATGACAAGGAAGAGCAGCAGCCCGATGTTGAAGAGGGCAGGCAGGGACATCATGAGGGCAAAGAGCAGCGTGCGGATCCCTTTGGCCCCTCGGATCAGTCTGAGGATGCGGCCGATTCGGGCCAGGCGGATGACCCGGAAGAGTGTCGGGGAGAAGAAGTACTTCTGGATGATGTCTGAGAGCACAGTGCCTGTGGGAAATAACAGAGACTGTAGCCACCGAGGGCACCTCTGTCCTCCCTCCAGCCAGCATCACTGGGAGGGGTGGGGGGTGGGCATGTCTCTGTACAGCAAGAAGCCAGGGAGAGGAGGCCCTTCCAGGAGGATTGGGTCAACTGGGCATGCTAGGACTGCCTCCTCTGCTTCTCTGAGTCTCCATTTCTGCATCTATGATGCAGAAAATGAGGACCCACATCCTTTGCAAAGTGCCTTCTCAGCCCCATTGTTCCTTAATCTTCAGAGTATACCTGCACAGGAGAGCTGTTCTAGGCCCATCGTCCACATCATGGTTCTGAGGCCGGAGGGGCCTGCTTGGCACCTTGGCAGCCCAGCTTGGACCAGAACTCAGGCCTTTTTGCTCATCGCTACTCAAAGCATGGTCCAAGGACCAGCAGCCTTGAAATCTCCTGGGTGCTTATTAGAAATGTAGAATCTCAGCTCCACCCCTAGCCATTGTGTTTTAACAAGCCCAGATGATTTATGTGCACATTGAAGAACAAGAAACACTGGCCCAGAAATCAGTGCTCCCCTGACACCACGACATGCCTCAGGGTCTTCTTTCAGCCTCTCTGTGATGATTTCTATCCCCTCCTCACTCTGCTTCCTGCCAGGACTTCCTCACCCCTGAGTCTCCAGTGACTACCTGGGTTTGGAGTTTTAAGGGGCAGGGATATAAATTATAGGAGAAAGAGTGAAATCAACTTGTCTCATATTGGCCCACATGCCCTTTCCAGGCTCCTCATATAATGCCACTGGCTCACATGTGGCCAATGCTTACTGTCAAGCGAGCAATGGGCTGAGCACTTCGTAGCCATCATTTCTTTTAGTCCTTCCCGTCACCCTAGGAAGTGAGCTGATATCATCATCCTCATTTTCCAGAAGAGGAGACTAAGAGGTGAGATAACTTACCCAAGTTGCCACCTAGTAAGTGAGAAGCTGGGATTTGACTCAGACATGCTGGCTTCAAGATGACCTCTTAACCATGCCTCTCTGGTATGGCCCAAGCATGGGGACCAGCAGGTGATCCCAAAATACATGTTGCCCCTCCCGAAGCCTCTGAGACTGTCCCCCAGTGGTTCCATTCCTGCTGCTGGCTTTCCTACATTCTCTAAAGCTTCTCTCCAGTCTGATACGGCACAGTCTCACCCTCACCCCTTCCTGCCACCCCCCTCAGCATTCCTGACCCTGCTTTATGCTTCTGCCCATCTGTCCATCACTGCAGCAATAGCAGTGCCTGCCCTGCCCCTGCATTACCTTGGCATTGACCAGAGGCAGAGGCCATACATGGCAGAAAGACAAAAGTCAGAGTTATCCAAGTGAGGGTAGAGCCCCATGGGGCTAGGGTCAAGAATTTGGATTCCAAGTACAAGCAATGAAAGAAAAAATATAAATAAATTGGACTTCACTAAAATTAAAAACTTTTGTGCTCCAACAGACACCACCAAGAAATGAAAAAACTGACAAATTGGGAGAAATACTATTTGTAAGTCATATCTGATAAGGGCCTAGTATTCAGAATATGTAAAGAACTCTTACAATTCAACAATAAAAAGATAAATAAGCCAGCAAAAGGATTTGAATAGAGATTTTTCCAAGAAAGGTATATTATACAAATGACCGATAAGCACATGAAAAGATGTTTAGCATCATTACGTCAGAGACATACAACCCAAACCTCAGTGAGATACCACTTCATATCCACCAGAGTGGCTACCATAAAAAAATACAGACAGCAAGTGTTGGCAAGGTTGTGGCATAACAGGAATCCTTATTGATGGCAAGTGTGTACGAAGGTGCAGCCGCTTTGGAAAACAGTTTGACAGTCCCTGGAAATGTTGGGTTAAGGGTTGCCAGGGGCTGGAGGGAATGGAGAGGAGAGGGGAGTGAATACTAAATGGGTAGAATTTATTTTGGGGTGAAGAAAAATTAGATAGTGGTGATGAATGTGCAGCTCTGTGAATACACTGAAAACCACTGAATTGTATACTTCAAAGCGAATTTTACATTGATTTTCTAAGAATTGTATGATATGTGAATTATATCTCAATAAAGCTGTTATATTAGGAAAAGGTGCCTTGGCTCTGAGGTCAAACAGACATGGTGAGGACCATCTCTCTGCCGCTCCCCTGTTGTATGGTCTCCCTCCCTCGGTGCTGACTTTACAAGGTGAACTGCATGAGTGGGTGATGTCTTAAGGGGCCTGGCACACACCTTGGTGGTTAGACTCCAGAATTTTCCATCTCTATGGACAGCTTCTACCCTAGAGGGCCACCTACCTCCCATCCTGGGGGACTCACCTCCTGAGTGAGCCTCTAGGGTGCACGCTTTCCTTTGGAGGGTGTGAGAAAGCCTCGCCGTGCCCACTCCCTTCCCCAGACTCATCCCTGAGGCTCTTCCAGCACTCAGAGAACTGGCTTCCTGGGTCCTCTGGAGGGTGGGGCCTGGAGGAGGTGCTGGGTCCTCTGCAAAGTTGGCCCTTTTGGCCCGAAGGGGCCTTCCCAGACAAATTCTCTCTTGAGGGGCGTGTGTGCGTGTCTGTGTGAGGGGAGGCATAAGAAATACAAAAATAAAGAAGAAAGGAGCCTTGTTTTGTTCTTGGCATGAAGTAGAAGCTCAGGGCTGAGGGATCTCTAGCCTGGGGAGGGCTTCTCTTTTCAGCTGACTCGCATACCCACCCGCGATGGACAGGATGACAACCACGAAGTCGAAGATGTTCCAGCTGTTGGTGAAGTAGTAGTGGCGCAGGGCAGCCATCTTGATGATACACTCGCCCGTGAAGATGGCCACGAAGAGCAGGTTGATCTTGGTCAAGATGCTGATCTTCTCAGGGCTTTGGTCATCTGTTTCCACCATCATGGTCACCATATTCAAGCAGATGAGAAACATGATGGTGACATCGAAGGCCTGCTTGGTCACAATGTCGAATATGAAGCCCTGGTACTTGTTCTGAAAGGAGGGGCACATGGGATGGGCTCAGCAGGGCCCTCAGGCCGGCCAGCAAGCCACCTGCTGCTGCCTCAGGCTGACAACCCGCCCAGCTGCCCACTCCACCTGCTGGTGAGCCCAAAGGCGCCCACCACTGCCACGGTGCACTGGGAGGAAGAAGTCACAGAGAGAGAAATAGCTGGTTCTCCTGCAGAAAAGCTCCCTGGGCTTCAAGTCCCAGTCCCAAGGCTCTCTCCTCTGTGAGGCCTTCCTGGATGGGTTTGCAGGGAGAATTTCTCCTGCCCTACCTTAGCGCACTGCTCATTGTGCTTCTCTTTTTGTTCCCACAGTCTGAAGACTCGAAGTCAAATTTAAACTTTGATCCTAGTAATTGTGTTAGCCTTCACATTAACATATTTTCTCCACTCTTTTTATGGAATTGATTTTATTTGTTCTACTAACTATACTTATATGTGTCGTTAATTGTAAATCAGCCCAGATGACTTAGGGGAAGAGATAAGATTATAAATAACATCCCCCCACCGTCGCCACCACTACTCTAGAACCAAGCACAGTGAACAGGAAAGAATGAGATGAAATTGATGAATTGGATTAAAAAACTGGGGCTGTTATTTACCAGCTAGTGATTTAGGTTACATTATCTAATTTCTTTGAGAACTCCCTTATCCCTGTGCCCCAACACACACTCACACACACACACACATACACACACACACGCTTTTCTGGAGAATGGCTTGATGGGGCCAAAGGAGTCAGTCCAGTCCAGCAGGGGCCTCAGCTCTGCAGAGCTCCTGCCTCTATTTACCAGGGGACCCTGGAATACAGTTCCCTGACTGTTCTGGGGGCTCCAAGGATGAGGCTATGGATGGGGGGGAGGGGCTGTGAAGCCTGCCCTGCTTTTCCTGGGGAAAGTCTGGGCCCTGGAAGGGAAGGAGGGGGCTTACTCAGAGGCAGGGCACTTCCTGTGGGTGGGAATGTCCCCTGGACGCTGCAGCCTTCTCATGCCTTCCTCACTGTCTGTATAAGGCTAAGGCCTCTCTCTCTGTGGTCAGACATTTGAGACTACCCCCAGGATGGGTTGAAAGACTGAAGAAGCCCTGCTGGCTGGCTGTGTAGCACAGGAGTGTCCCAGGGCCCCCAGAAGATCTCCCTACTCCTCTGAATCTGGAGCCTAACTCACCAGGGGCCGTGGGATGGGCTTCTGGGGCTTCTTGGAGCCCAGCTTCTTCATGGCATTGTAGTATTTCTTTTGCTCCTCTGTCATGAAGATGTCCTGGCCCCCTAAGTGCAGAGAGACAGGTACCAGCCTCATTTTGGGGTTCTCAAAGGCCCTGGCATGGAGGCCACAGGGATCTTGTCTCCTTGATGAGGATTCCACAGTTGACTTCCTCCTTGCTTCCTTTCCTGGTGGAGAAAGTATGTCCCCATCCTGCACCAGAAAGTCTTCCCCAAACCTGCTTATCCAGGGTCCCTGTCCCCATTCACCTTGAGATCTCTCTGGTTTTGTGACCTGCAAATCCAATCCTCCCTGTGGCCCCTTCACCCAGTTCAGCCTGCCCAGGAGTCCTCTCTGCATGGGTTTGCCTGCAACTCAATCATAGCCCCTCCGAAGGGACTCCGGGAAGATCTTGGGCCTCTGCACAGGCCCCACCCAAGACCTCTGATCATGGACCAGGTGAACAGCCCCAACCTTCACCCTAGCCTTTCTTAGCAGCCTCATCTCTCAGGTAGACAAGGGCAGGAGTGAGGCCTCCACCAGAGCCCCTTCTTACATTCTTACAGGCCTAGGTATGCTACATCCACGGACACACCCTCTCCCAACCTGATTCCAGCAGGGGCAAGAAGAGGACTGTCCCCAACAGGGAAGGTGAGATGAGGCCTGGAGCCAGAATGGCTCCTCAATCCCCTGGCACCCAGCCCTGCCCTGCCCAGCCCAGGTGGGGGCCTGTGCTCTACGTATCTTTTTCTTCTGTTGGTTGAAGTTGTCAATGATGACACCGATGAAAAGGTTCAGGGTGAAGAAAGACCCGAAGATGATGAAAATGACAAAGTAGATGTACATGTAGAGGTTGTACTCCCACTGGGGCTGCTCTTCGTACTGAGGGAGAAATCGCACAGTGAGGTCAGGCAGACTGGGGGCTCAGGATCAGACGGAGGGGTGGAGGCAGAGGGCTGGCCGGGGTTTGCATTCTGTGGGAGAGAGGGTGTGGCCAGAGGAAGGTCACCAGCCCAGGGGTGTGTGTGTGTGTGTGTGTGTGTACAGAGCCAGGCCAGAGGTCAGTGGGGATAGAGATGAGAGGACTGGACACTGGCAGGTGAGGACAGCTGGTAAGTTGGGCACAATGTCCGTGTGTGGCTTTAACTGAGCCATTGGGAGGCTGGAGTATAGAGGACGATTGGGTGGGGCGCAGAACAAGGAAGAAACTTGATTTGCATCTCTGCTGCTTCCACCCCATCCTCCTGGGGGAGGCTCAGTAAACTACTGTGAGTTTAATTTGAAAGACATTTGAGAATTTGAGGACTTCTTGGGAGACCTTGCAACCTGCCCCAGGGACAGACCTGGGCATTCCAGAAAGGCTGAACCCCAGGTTGCCATGTGAGATCTTGCTCTTGATGGCTGGGCTTTTGGATGCGGACACTGATTCCCTGGTGGCCAAGCAGCCAGGAGCCTCAGGTGTCTGATTTGGTGGGAAACTTACCCCTCTGGAGTCCACAGCTGCATACATAATGTCCATCCAACCTTTAAATGTTGCCTAGAAGAAAAAAACAAGAAGAAGACATTCTTTAATTCCACATCTTGTTTGAGCTACTTAGGGCTCCTGTGTGGACAGATGAGGCCAGGAAAGAGCTCCCACAAGAAGCGAGAAGCAAGCAGCCTCACCCCACCCCTTCAGCAGTGTCCAGATGTCTGGGCAGTCAGAAAAAGTCTTGTTTGGGGCTGGAGGTGGAGGGGAAGCAGCCGAGCAGACACTCCGAGAAGGCCATACAGCCAAGAGTCTGACAAGGCTCGAAGGAGGTCTCCCCTAAAGATCCACATTCATTTCCGATTCTTAAACAACACAGAGTCCTGACAGTGGGTGCCAGGGGCAGAGAAGTGGGGCTTGGCCTCTCTGTTCTGGCTTGAGGTCACCCCCGGTGCTGACCTGGTCCCCGTTGCCATGCACCTCAGAGAACCACGTGGTTTCCACTCCATGGACTTTCACAGGAAGTCCCTGAAGAATCCCAACCTTTCCTTGTACTTAAGGGGGTCCTTTTGCCAGTAAACTGTTGGTAAATGGTTAACAACTGACTTTCCAGAAGAAGAGAAGGCACCGATTGTTGTTTACCAATTTCTCTGGTGTAAATATTTTCACCATGGTCAATTTCAAGTTCCCAATGAGATGTTACTGAACACCGCGTTGGGAAGAGTTGCACAGGAGCATAGCGTTACAGTCTTTCCACTGTCCAGTTATTAATATAATAGATGTAAACGACCTCAAGAGCATAGATGATAATAAAAAGCAATGATGAGTTTTCAGTATTTATTACATTTGTTTTAATATCATTTAGTTAATTACAAGTTTATAAAATTTAATTTTTTAAAATGGTCATGTTTAACAACCAGCTTGCAAAATTACTGAGAATGTAATACTTGGCTCTTGTGCACTGGCACAAGCTGGCTAGAGCACACCACACCAAGGGGCTCTAGAGGGAGGCTCAACGAGACAGAGCCCTGCTGCTGGCTCCATTGCCTGCCCCAGTCTGGGCTGCTCTGAAGATTCAGAAAGAGCCCAAGAGACATGCCTAGTGGTGAGACTGAATGCCCAGTGGAGTCTCACTTGTGTCCTTGGCAAAATCCAATCCTGCCCCAAGCCTCCTTTCAAGGCACCAGCTCAGCTACACAAACTTTCAGTGTCTAAGAGTTCTCATGAGGTAGGCAGGACAGATGGGGAAGCTGAGGCTGTCTGCAGAGGGCAAAGTATTTCAGCTCCCATGTCAAGAGGCCCTCACCTATAAAGAGAGGGCTGGAAATGCTTGGGGACTGCTGGGGACCCCCAAGGTTATGAGATGCTTGTGACTGAATTCTTTCCAGCCACTGAGTGGTTCTGTCTGGAAAGGTGAGCAGTGCTCAGTGTACAAAGAGGGCCTTTCCCTTCACAGTTCTGATATTCAGAAGGACAGTCATGGGGATGGATAGCCCTTTGGGTTTGGCTTTAATCCCATTCTGTGCTAGGTGCTTCAGGGAGTCTTTGTGGGATTACTGCAGGGGCCTAAGGGACGGGTGGAGGTGTGAATGGATGTGCAAAAAGTTTGCAGGTGAGAGTCTACTGAGTTTTTCTCTGCTTTCAGGACTAGAGACAGGTGTCTGGACTTGAGATTGGAACAGCAAGACAAACAAGTTGCAGCTCTATGCATTATGGCTCTGACTGCATTTTTGTTGTCAAGGCTAATAGTAGGTTAATTTTATGGCATGTGGTATAATCACTGAAGCCACCATACTTGCAAAATCAATAGAAACTCTTGAAGGACTGTGTGTGTGTTTAAATATCACACATCTTGTACATCAAAGATGAAAATACACACAGTCTTTCAAACAACACAAGTGCTAACATGACCCTTTATAACAGAAGGTGGCCAGAGTTACAATTTTGCTAATAGTTTAGGCTCTGGGTAGTCTGTGGTCTTTTCATTTTTAACCTGCGCCACTACGTTGCCTAAGTGAAAGCCTGAAGAGGTCAACTTGACTACTGGCTGGGGGTGGCTCTGCTGCAGTGCTGACCTGGCCCCATGCCACGCATCTTAGAGAATGTGACATCTGCTCTAGCATGGAAAGTCTGGGGACTTCCCAAGGAACCAAGTCCCTGGAAAGTCCTTAGCTTCCTTTGGGCACTGTGACCCGATCATGAACACCAGCCCCATGGCCCCCGCCTGCCCACATCGTGGGTGGAGGCACGTGCTGCTAGAGAGCCAGTGAGAGGAAGGAAGTCCCTTTTTTTTGGGACTTACCACTTGCAGAAGGGCCAGGTACCCGGCCCCCACGTTGTCAAAGTTGACTTTCGCCTTGGTCCAGTACAATTCGCCAGTGACGTTGAAGGACTCACACTCGCTCTTGTTGTTCACGATGGTGTAGTTCAAAGGCAGGTCTCCCTCAGTCTGGTTGATGCACCGCCCGAACTTCCCCGCGAACAAGTTCACGCCCATGATGCTGAAGATGAGCCAGAAGATGAGGCAGACGAGGAGGACGTTCATGATGGACGGGATGGCGCCCACCAGCGCGTTGACCACCACCTCCAGGGCAGAGAGAGGAGGCTCAGTTCCTGGGGTCCCCAGAGCATATGCCCTTATCAAGACCCCCATGACTGAACTCCCTGGCTACAGGTGGGATGGGGTGGGGTGGGGTGTGGACCCTGTGGTCACGATGGAGGAAGAGGCCAACCCCAAGGCTGGAAGCCTGGTGGGGAGTGAGGGGAATAGTCTAAGGTGACTCCAGAACATATGCCTTTCCCTTCTTGGTGGGGAGGCAGCAGCCTCTCTTACCCTCATGCCCTCAAATCGTGACAGGGCTCTCAGGGGGCGGAGTGCGCGCAGAGTCCGCAGTGACTTGATGGGGCCCATCTCAGAGAAGCCCAGGGTGTTGGCCACCAGGCTGATCAGCGAGACCTGTGGGAGGCGAAGTGGAGGTGGGAGGATGGGGGCAGCTCTAGAGACAGAAGGTGGGGCTCCTGGCCCACCTAAGCCAGGGCTGGGTGTGCGAGAGCCAGCAGGCCTCTCCGAGTCCAATCTTTAGTATCCCTGGGCTGGACTGTCCTCACCGGCCTGCTGTGCACTGGGCCAGGCTTCCGGGAGCCCAGGAGTGTCCTGGCTTTTAGACCTTTACTGAGAACCTGCTGTGTGCACTTCGCACATGCTCTGTAACAGCCCCACTAACCCTACGGCATTCGGATGCATCATCCCTGTTCTACAGATGAGAAAAGTGAGTTCCAAACCTGCCCTGCTGGTGTGGCAGAGCACGGACACAAAACCTGGGCTTTTGCTCCCATATTCTTTCCTTCAAGTCAAATTCTCAGGCCTGTTCCTTCTTAGAGATGCCTCTTTTGGGGAAGGAAGGGAAGTCCTGGGTTGAGAGTGAGCAAACAGGCAATCCTGGGGCACGTCCCCAAAGTCAGACTTGGCAACATTCCAGCATCTTCAAAGGAGGAAAGCACAGGTGGGGACTTGGTGACAATGGGAGCCTCAGCGCTCTGTTCCCTCTGCCCCACCCCACCGGGGCAATTCTACTCTGTGGATTTTATCCTTGTAAAGCTCCATGGGCAGCTACTCCCTTCCTACTTCACCACTGGCCTGCGATCACAGGCTGAAGATGGCCTCCTGCCTGACCTCCCCTGCAGTCCCATTGCCACCACCCTGGCGCTCAGGCAGCCTGGGGTGCGAGGGGCTGAAAGCAGGCGCCTGTGTCCCACAGCCTCCTTCCAGGCTGGGCAGCTCCAGTGGGAGGGGGCTGGGCAGAGGCTTAGGGGAGGAAGACTCCAGGGATCAACTTCCGTGCTACTCCAGCGCACCCCTCAAGGATGCCGGGCTGCGGGTTCCCTTTCCTGGAGAGGCAGGGAGCGCCTCTCAGGGCACCTCTTTTTGAGGGCAGGGCCTCCAGAGCACCAAGTCTGGCCAGTCTGCCTGCCCAGTTTCTAACAGGTCGCCCTGTGGTCTCTGTTCTTTTCAAAGCTTGTCCCATCTGCTCCGTCCATGGTCTCCCCGTCTTAGGTGACGGCAATCCCATCCCTCCAACTAGGCAGGCCACAATCCTTGGCGTCATCCCTGTCTCCTCTCTGTCTCTATACCCTGTGTCTAACCCAACAGGATTTCCTGTTGGCTCTCCCTTCAAAATACATCAGAGGTTCAAATATTTCTCACCAGTTTTGCTGCCACCAGCCTGGCCAGGCCAGTGTCATTTAGCCCCCAGAGTACTGCCAGAACCTCCTAACTTTTCTCTCTTCTTCCACTGTGCCCCCTCCCCCCTTGCCTCCACGGCAGAGTGAACCTTTCAGAGCGTGAGTCAGTTCACGTCACCCTTCTGTTCAAAGCCCTGCACTGCCTCCCCATCTCATTCTAAATAAAAGCCCGTGTTTTCTCCAAGGCTGCACCCAACCCCCTCCCATGCGGTCTGGCCTTTCAGCTCCTGCACTTGCCTCTGCTCAGGCACCCTGACCTCCTTGCAGTCCCTTCAGTGTACCGGGCCTGTCCCCACCACAGGACCTTTGCACTGCTGTTCCAACTTCTGCTTCGAACGTCCTGCTAGACATTTGCCCAGCTAAGCCCAACTTCCATTCTGCTCAAATTCACTAGGTGGGCCTGCTCTGGCTCCTATTTAAAGCTATAACCTGCACTTTCCCCTCCAGTCCACCCCCTGAGTCCTGGCACTCCTGATCCCCTTGCCTTTCCTGCTTCCTTTTGCTCCATGGTACATATCACTTCTAACGTAATACAAAATTGGCTTATTTGTTATGCTTGTTGTTTGTAGTCACCTTCCTCCATGTGGGCAGGAGTTTTTGTCTATCTGTCCCCTGAGATCCCCAGCATCTACAACAGTGCCTACACACAGTAGATGCTCAATAGTATTTATTGAAAAAAAATTCATGAATTGATCCTGGAAACATCTCAACATCTTAGACTCTGAGGCCTGAGACCAACCTTCCCATGAACTGTGGGGACAGGGGTGGGGCTGGGGTGTGTGAGAGCATGGCCAGCGTCCAGAAGGCTGCCTGCCAGCACCCACTCCCTCCTGCTCGTGCTCGGCCAAGGCTCCTCCGTGCTGCAAGCCTCGGCCGTCTTCCCCACCGCTCGTTCTGCTATCTTGCGCCTGAGCAGGGAGGCACTGACAGTTCTCTTCCCCTGGCCTCAGCTCTGAGCTCCCCAAAGGGGTGTGTGGCAGGTGGTTGGTCGGTGGGCTTCCCAGAAGTCTTTGCAGATTCCCTGTGGCCTGCCTTGGGGATGTCCCCCAGCAGGCCCAACTTCCCAAGAAGCTGCAGGAAAAGCTGGGTCAGGGAGCCTGAGGCTGAGCTGTCAGGATCCCAGGCCCTCCCATGGCCCCTCAACAGGGAGGACTCCGGGTCCTGTGCTTCATCTCAGGAAGGCTCTGAGGGCTGGGCCAGGCTGCCAGGCCATCTACTACTCTCTCTTTCCCTCCCTCCCTCTCTCTCCCCCATACCCCATTGCCACAGGGTGACAGAAAGAGGTCTACACTGGAGATCCAAGCACCTGGGTCTGTGTCTCTGTGCATATGCTCTAGCCCAAGGAGCCCCTCCCATGTGGCCCTCCATAGGCTTGATGGCCCAGGTCTGGACTCTGGCCAGGCTTATTGCGGGCTGAGCCCCTCCCTTTGGCCTCTGAGTGGGGTATGGAGACTGAGCACAGGAAGGACAGCCCCTGCTGGTGTGCAGAGCCTGATGCCAAGCTCAGAGACACGGAGAAATCTGGTGCCCTCTGGAAAGCCCTCTCAGTCTGCAGGTCCCGGCCCCATGCCCCATCCCGTTCTGTGGGATCCACCCTGAGATACACTCTCCTGAGCCCTCGCCTTTGCTGTGGCTCATTTTGCCCTCGGTGAGCACAGATGCAGGGCTGCTTTGTACCCTGAGCCTCGTTCTTTTTTCTTTTTTCTGAGACAATCTTGCTCTGTTGCCCTGGGTAGAATCCAGCGGTGTCATCATAGCTCACAGCAACCTCAAACTCCTGGGCTCAAGTGATCCTCCCACCTCGGCTTCCCAGAGTGCTAGGATTACAGGTGTGAGCCGGCGCGCCTGGCCTTGAGCCTTGTTCTTTCCCCACTGGCTATTCTTCCACTCGACAGTGCTCAGGACCCCTGCACTCATCTTGCTTGGCACTCAGTAGTGTCCTGGGGCCTTTGCTGTGGAGCAGGAGCTGCCCACTCCATCTGCCCACCGGGTGCTCAGAAGACTTGCTAACCTCCTGCCCCAGGCCCTCCTTGGACACAGCCAGGCAGGCAAGCCCTCACGGCTGCCTGATCTCTAGGGCAGCAACACAGAACGCCCACGCCAGTGCCCGTGGCTTTCCACCTTCTCAGGGCGACTCCACCTCTCTCATCCTCCCCAAGTGATACCTTCTACCCGAGCCAGAGGATCTCTCTGCTTTCCCACCATCCCTGCACCAGCTTTCTCCCCTCTGGCCTGTGGCTCGCTGTGTCCCCCTCATGTGGGCACAGAGGCTCTGACCCGGTCAGCTGTCTGGTGGGCCTGACAGACACTGCACAATCTGCCATGCTGATGCTACAGTACAGCTTGTGTGTGCCTCCCTCTCTGGCCACCTGAGCGGGTGGGCCCCCATCGCCGCCCCAGCTCATGCCCCTTCCTGGCCTACTCTGGGATGGTCTCCCCCTGCTCTGGCTGCAAATTGCGCGTTCCGATGGCAGGACTCTGGTCTTCTATTTCTCTTCTTCCTCGCAAGCTGGGGACCCTGAGGGCAGGGCCTGGGGCTCTCAGACTCCTCGCCTCCTTCCCCTCTGCCCGCCCCACAGCAGAAGCGTGCACTCTACTTCAGCCTGCTGACTCCTGTGGGGGCCTGGTCGCCCTGCCCGTCTCAGCTCCTCCTGCACTGGCAGTGGGCCTCCCCTCCGCCGTTGCCCTCGGGGGCCCACACTCACGTCCACAATGAGGAAATCCAGCCAGCACCAGGCGTTGGTGAAGTACTTCTTGAAGCCATAGGCCACCCACTTGAGCAGCATCTCCAGCACGAAGACATAGGTGAACATCTTGTCGGCATACTCAAGCAGAACCTTGATGGTCTTCCGCTCCTCCAGGTAGATGTCCTCAAAGGCCTGCGGACAAGGCCGGGCAAGGGGGACATGACGTCCTGACCACTGCCAATTCCACCCTGCACTAGGCACCGTTTGTAACAATAGCTGCCGCCCAGGAGGTGGGAGGGGTAAGAAGTGCAGTGGAGGCGGGTCCTCCTGGTCATTAGTGTGCCCTCCCAGGTGGGGAGTGTGCCATTGGTGGGGCAAGAAATGGTCTTATGTGGCAGGTGGACAGTAAGGCAGAACACCCAGTGCAAATGCCTCTCCCTTCACATTAAAGAGCAAGTCTCAGTTTCGGGCTAGTGCATCTTTAAGATCTTTCTAAAACTTGCCAATCTGCCTTTTTTTTTTGTTTGAGACAAGAGTCTCACTCTGTTTCCCTGGCTAGAGTGCAGTGGTGTCATCATAGCTCACAGCAACCTCAAATTCCTGGGCTCAAGTGATCCTCCTGCCCTAGCCTCTGGAGTAGCTGGGATTACAGGCTCGGGCCACCACATCCTGAGAATTTTTCTATTTTTAGTAGAGACAGGATCTCACTGTTGCTCAGGTTGGTCTCGAACTCCTGAGCTCAAGCGATCCTCCTTCCTGGGCTTCCCAGAGTGCTAGGATTATAGGAGTGAGCCATCGCGCTCAGCCCCAATCTGCCATTTTCATAAGGAGAGAGGGTGTGCAGGCTCTGCTCACAGCTTTCTGTTAGAAATAACAAAACTTAGGCCGGGTGCGGCGTTATCCTAGCACTCTGGGAGGCCCAAGTGGGCAGATCGTTTGAGTTCAGGAGTTTGAGACGAGCCTGAGCAAGAGTGAGACTCCATCTCTATTAAAAAATAGAAAGAAATTAGCTGGAAAACTTAAAATG